>GL501485.1:786060-832987 GCA_000149185.1 Mayetiola destructor | reverse complement strand
CCGGCTAAAAATGAAAATCAATGAAAAAATCATATAAAATGCACACTGCACACATCAAGTAAAATGTAGTGAAATCGCTTTTGTACTACCAATTCCAGCAATGTGTGCCCCAAGACTATGTCCAATTACAACCAAATCCGAATATTTCATGCCACCAAATGCAACTAAAAACTCTATAAACTTGGCCACATGTTCTCCAATCACTGTTACCCGATTTTTGGCCACATTATACAAAATTGTTCTGGCTCCTTCAAGCCAATTCACAACAATTAAATTCACATTATGATTTCCTTTTTCAAAATACGCTTTACGAAATGTTTGGGTAAATTTACCATCCGGATACCATCCATGAATCAAAATTCGCGTTGGATTTGTATTATTGAAATTTGATTGTGTTAAAGTGGATACATTGCCAAGTTGAATTATTTGTGGTTTGTTTGAATTTTGAGGTGTATAAAGTTCAAAAATGACATCTTTTTCTGGTGAAAAACTGGAAAAACTGAATGCACGTATCGAGACTAAACTGCAGCTTACGAATAAAATGAATCGAACGTTGTAAGAAATCCTCATTTTTAAATGCAGCTTACATGCATACGCACAGCTTCAACTGCAAAATGAGAATGCACTTCAATTCAATGCATGGTGCATCACGCATCAATGAGTTCAACTGTAAAGAGGTTATCAAAACGAGCACTGAATTTATATCCGGTTTAAGTAAGTATATATTATGTTTTTGTTTACGCCTACTGAATGAGGACGGCAAGATAAGAGGCATCCTCTTTCAAAGTAACTTTCTCCAGATGTTATCTTTGGAGTTTTTTTCTTCCGTTCACATTTCGGTAACGGCGATCGAATGTTTCATGAAACTTGACTAAAATAAACATTGATGTTTTCGTATGAGCCGCACATAAAAACCGATAATGATGATGACCATTTCAGTAGCAGACAATGAACAGAGCCCAAGTCTCTAATATACTTTATATATATTTTGTGCCTTGCTTCACCGTTCATGCAGATGAAATAACATTGTTTTCATATTTTTTTCCCCCCGATTCGATGAATCAAAAAATTATTTATTTACTATATATTTCAAAATTCGATTGAAATGTTGAGTACGTTTATTTTTCACCTTGAGCCATCCGCCAAACACTTGATATACATATATGTCATTTTTTATCACTGTAGAAAAACACGCTTCACTCGAAGTACATTGTCAGCCTAGATGCGACAATTTTTTTTTGTTTATACACCATTTAATCGGGTAGCAAGTCTTGTGACAACAATGAGCCATAAATTTGAGCTATGTTTAATCATAAGCATTTTTGTATTAATGATAAATTGCTTACGTTAATTCAAAGATTCTCTTCCCGAACATTTCACCTTTCTCACTTATCTCAAAATAAATACTTCTAATTTTTGTGCGTTTGAAATCATCATGAGTCTATTAATCCGAATTTGACAACCCGATAACGGGATGATTCGTGATTCACGACTTTCGAGTTCTAATTTTTTTTCTTCTTTTTTCAATTTATGAAGCTTGGATCGTATTTGCAAAGACATTTCAGTTTGAATCGCATGTGCCCTTCACATCAAAACTTTGAAATTGAACTTCCATGAAAATGCTGTTCAATATTTTGTTGTCTATCATTTGTAGTGTTGGTGAGTTGTAATAATTCCTTTTAATTCAATAATAATTAATTCTGTTTGGCGTTAATAAAGTTCTGGAATTTTCCTTTTTTTTTTGAATTTCAGCCTCAGCCAAATACACAAATAAATATTTTTACATTCCTGAAGGGAATTTCCTACCAGCAAGGCCTGAAATGAAACCACAGCGATATTTCAATGCATTCACAGATGTCATGTTTGAGCTGTACACTTTGGAAAATCCAATCGAGGCCCAAATTTTATCACCCGAAAATATCAAATCAATCACAGAATCGAATCTTAATCCGAATATTCCAACTCGAGTCATCATACACGGTATGCTATAAAATCAAAAGTACGGAAAAATTTTCAAGCAACAATTGATTTGTTTGTTTTTTTCTCGATTCCATAAAGGATGGCAAGAGCGAGGTGATATGAAAAGAACTCTCCTACAAGGTAAATCTGAACATGAGAGAAAATAAGCTGAAGGAATTTATAATAAATATTCGGTTATTTTTTGCAGCCTATTTCCAAAAGGCCAATTTGGATGTTAACTTGATCATTGTGAACTGGGAACGTCTTTCACATACACTGAATTATATGACAGCTCGTAACAGTGTTGAAGATACTGGTGTCCGTGTTGCAAACATGATTGATGTAATTGTTGAAAAAAAGCAAGTTCCATTAGATAATATTGGTGTTGTTGGATTTTCTTTAGGTGCTCATATCGCTGGCCATGGTAAGTTTAGTTCCTATTGAATACGAAAAAGTGTGAAAAACAATAATTTGTTTTATTATTTTAAGCTGGAAAATCCTTAAAATCCGGTAAATTACCAAAAATAACTGGCTTAGATCCTGCTGGCCCTCTGTTTGACTGTAATAAGCCAGAATCTCGTTTGGACAAAAATGATGCAAAATATGTTGAAATCATTCATACAAATGGCGGACGCTTCGGTACATTATTATTATTATGTATTATCAAAAACATGCCAGTTAACGACTATTCTATGGATTTTTCGATCGAGATTTTTTTTTTTGTATTTAAGGATTCTATGATCCATGTTTGGGTATGATTAACTTTTTTGTAAATGGTGGACGTACGCAAATACGATGTGTTTCTGATAGCACTGGAATTTGTTCTCATATAAGCGCTTATTATTATTTTGCGCTATCGATTATATCGACGAAACCGATTGTCGGACATTATTGTGAATCGATGGTAGATATCGAATATGGTACTTGCAGCCGCAATGGAAAAACTGCCATTATGGGCGGAGAGCCCGGCGCTCGTGAACAGTAAGCTTTAAATCATATTTTGATATTGTTCTAAAATTGAAACATTTTGTGTTTTTGCACTTTTTTCTTAGATCGGAAGGCATTTATTACGTGTCACTTATAGAATAAACGATCAAACATGTCCGAATAATTGACTGAAAAATGAAAATTTAAACACCAAAGTGAACAAAATAAAAAACATTTCAACCAAACACCTAAATCGGTTCAATGTCAAAACTATTTAAAATCATTGGTGCAAAATTCAACTTTATAATGTTTTCGGGCAAATATTGGGCTGTTGTTGTAAATAACGTGGTAAATTGTTCGATATACTTATCTTGTTATCATATATAATTGAAAATAAAAACTTGAGTGATATGTTTATAATAAATATTTATAAAATAAAACTGTGAAAATTTCAAACGATAGAATTTTGAATTTTTCTTATTTTCGAAATTAAAGCGCGATTCAACTGCTATCAACCGTTCGTTCCGCAAATGCTAAAGCTCTGCATTCTTGCTGATAAATGCGTATTTTGTTTGTTTACCAATAAATCACTTTAGGACCATTGGCGGAGCTAAATAACAATTCCGTTCACAGTTTTTGTTTGTATTATTGTTATCAAGAATTTCGATATCATCCGAGAAGTGAACGATTTAAGATTAAGATTGATGGACATTTATTCGTGCGATCATTATTATTTATCATTACTATTGACTAATTAGTTATTTATTGTTGTAAACAGAACGCAGCTGAGCCTCTTTATCGAAGCTTTTTTACTGGTCACACGTCAAACTATGCCATAATAACGATCGATTGTTTTTCGATTGAAAATATTTTGATAAAAATTGATGATAATAATAATAATTCGCTATCGCAATCCGATACGATCGATGGTATAAATTAGAGTGGCGATCATCGAAAAATTTAATCGTAAACGATTACAACTTTTCTGTTCACATTTAATTTTTTATTATATTTATTTTTAACGCTCCCCATATTCAAGAAGAGACAACAATGAACAACTTCAATTTTCTTGTTTGCGCTATCGCTGCATTTGGATACTGTTTGTTTCTTTTAAATAATAATAATTAATTCCATTTTCATTCATAAAGTTCTGGAATTTTTGTTTTTCTTTTTTTTTTTAATTCTAGCCTCAGCCAAATACACGGACAAATATGTTCACATACCTGATGAGAATTTTCTTCCAGTAAAAGTTAATTTGGCAAAGCTTGAAATTACGCCACAGCTATATTTCGACGCATTGACAGAGGTCAAGTTTGAGCTGTACACTTTGGAAAATCCAACGAAGGCCCAAATTTTATCACCCGAAAATATTAAATCAATCACAGAATCGAATCTTAATCCGAATATTCCGACTCGGGTCATCATACACGGTATGTTTTAAAATCAAAAGTACGGGAAAATTTTCAAGCTACAATTGATTTATTTGTTTTTTTTTCTCGATTACATAAAGGATGGCAAGAGCGAGGTGAAATGAAAAGAACTTTTCTGCAAGGTAAATTTTATCATGAGAGAATATTAGCTGATGGAATGTTTAATACATTTTCGGTTATTTTTTGCAGCCTATTTCCAAAGGGCAAAATTGGATGTTAACTTGATCATTGTGAATTGGGAACGTTTTTCACATACACTCAATTATATCGCAGCTCGTAACAGTGTTGAAGATACTGGTGTACGTGTTGCAACCTTGATTGATATAATTCTTGAAAATACACAAGTTCGATTAGATGATATAAGTGTTGTTGGATTTTCTTTAGGTGCTCACATCGCTGGCCATGGTAAATTTAGTTCCTATTTATTGAATATGAAAAAAAAGCAACTAAAAAACAATAATTCGTTTCATTATATTAAGCTGGAAAATTCTTAAAATCCGGTAAATTACCAAAAATAACTGGCTTAGATCCTGCTGGTCCTCTGTTTGACTGGGATAAGCCAGAATCTCGTTTGGACAAAAATGATGCAAAATATGTTGAAATTATTCACACCAATAGCGCTTTCTTAGGTAAAACTATTTTTTTTCTCGATCTCTCGATAAATTCGGAAATTCATGGATTTTATTTAATTATCATCAGGAATGAAAGAACCGATCGGAACAGCAAGGTAAAAAAAAAAATCTATGTAAGATTTTTTTGAATGCATAAAAATAAAATGCATAAAAATTTAATTTTAGTTTCTATCCAAATTCCGGTATCCATCAAACTGGCTGCTTGAGCAATCCGATCGGTTATATTTGCTCACATAAGAGATCGTATGAATATTTTGCTGAAAGTCTTTATTCAAAAGTCTCATTTTATGCTTATCCATGCTCATCGTACGATGATGCAGTGCAGGGAAAGTGTGCAGGCGTTGGTACTCGCATGGCAGGCGAACCAGGAAATTATAATACGTAAGTTTTTACTCAACGTTTCTAAATTTGAATCCAAAAATATGAAAAATATAATTTGTAACTTTTCTTTGCAGTTCATCGCGTTTTTATCATTTGTATACCAATCCAAATTCAATTTTTGCCCGCGGTGGATCTCGTGATATATAATTTTTTTTTTTTGAGCTTGTTTCATTTCTTATTTTAATATATATTGTTACATGTTTATTACTCCATTCAGAATTTGATAGATTTTTTTCATAAAAGAATTCATCAAATGATTTTGGTTTTTAAGGAGTATATTTTAACCAATACAGTTTACCAAATCAATAAAAACTCATCAAATTTATATAATGGTTTTCGTTTTGATAAAAATAATCAAAACCAAAATGTGTCCTCTAAATTTCTTCAAATTCGAAATATTCGATCGGCTACTTTTGGAACCACTTGAAAGTTTCTCAATACTAGCCATAGAAAAATATAATTTTTTATGGGCTTTTGAATTGGTTCAATTGGTATGCAGGCTGCTGAAATCAAGGCTATCGAATTACATTGACGCCCATAACGAAATATTCTCACAGCGATTTGTGACATTAGTGTAAGCTCTAGAAGTTGTACTTACTTCACTTATATTTAATTGCGCTTCAAGCTATGAACCTTGTTCATCGTTCAGAAACTGCAAATATTTGTCAATTGAATAATGTACTTCAAATTTCATTAAAAATGAAATCGATGACTATTCAAACGAAAGAGAATGCAATAAAGTTCAGGCTGCATAACATGATAAGATAGATATAAAAATAGCACACATGACGCTATTCCCTTTTATTTTTGCAATTTTTGTAATTTTTTGTGCTCATATCACGTTATATAGACTGAATCATTATTAAGACCTGGATATTTTATGTCAATTTTTTTTTCAAAATTGATGACATTCAACTATTATTTATTCAATTCTTTTTCTTTCATTCACAAACAGTTACTATTCAACACGAAATTGGGTCATTATCCGTTTATGCGCTATTCGAATAGCCATACAAAAAATGCTAATATTATTTTTTCAATAGGGATAATCAAGTTCAATTGACAATCACTATGGGCGCGTAAATCTGCTCACCAATGTTAAGTGTCAAATGCACAACCGAAAAAAAAACCCAAAAATTTCAAATACAACCGAGAAAAAACATTTTACTGGTCCCCATCGAATGGTCAAATAAACAATTCAACACACCACATAACATAGTGAAAAGTTCAATTTTAATTAAAAAATCGTCCATTTGTGTTTAACACTGAAAAAAAAATCCATTCAAAATGCCAAATGAAATGATAACATTGCAGTTGGGCCAATGCGGCAATCAGAGTAAATTTTTTGTTTTTCATGTTTCATTGTGTGTGTTTTTTTTTCATTTGGACATTTTTTTTTTCTTCCATTTTTCAATAATTTGCAGTTGGTTTTGAGTTTTGGAAACGTTTATGTTTGGAACATGGAATTTCACCGAATGGAACATTGGAAGAGTTTGCAACAGATGGTGGTTTAGATCGAAAAGATGTGTTTTTCTATCAAGCCGATGACGATCATTATATTCCACGTTCAGTTTTATTGGATTTAGAGCCTCGTGTTATTCATTCAATTATGAGTTCACCGTATGCCAAAGTAAGCCAATAAAAATGGAAAAAAAAAAATTGAAATTTTGTTTCTGATTTGAAAAAAAAAAATTCTGAAACTCGTTCGATTCAGCTGTACAATCCGGAGAATATATACTTATCGAAAGATGGCGGTGGTGCCGGTAATAATTGGGCATCTGGATTTAGTCAAGGAGAAAAATTGCAAGAAGAAGTATTCGATATTATTGATCGTGAGGCTGATGGCAGTGACAGTTTAGAAGGTTTCGTTTTATGTCATTCAATTGCTGGCGGTACGGGATCTGGTATGGGATCATATATTATGGAACGTTTATCGGATCGTTTTCCCAAAAAATTAATTCAAACTTACAGTGTTTTTCCAAATCAAGATGAGATTAGGTAATTTTAAGAAATTTTCCAATTTTTTTTCAACATTTTTTAAATCGATTGTTTACATTTAGTGATGTCGTTGTGCAACCATACAATTCCCTACTGACACTGCGTCGTTTAACCAGCTGTGCCGATTGTGTTGTTGTTTTGGACAACACCGCATTGAATCGAATAGCCAGTGATCGTTTGCATATTGAGGTAACTGCGTTTTTTTTTAATCGAAATCCAAAAAGTTTTCTATCATTTGAATCATTATTTTTTGAAATTGGAAACAGAATCCAAGCTTCACACAAATCAACACATTGGTATCGACTATAATGTCAGTGAGCACAACAACATTGCGATATCCATCCTATATGAATAATAATTTGATTGGTTTAACGGCACCACTGATTCCAACACCTCAATTACATTTCTTGATGACCGGCTACACACCATTAACCACAGACAGTGATGTACGTTAGCGCATTTTCTGGAATTTTTCTTTTTCTGTCCCCTTATGATGTTAGACATTGAATACATTTTTGACCTTACTCCTTCCAAATAAATAGCAAACAGTTAATGTACGAAAAACTACTGTCCTTGATGTAATGAGACGTTTACTTCAGCCAAAAAATATGATGGTTTCAACTGGACTCGATAAAACAAATCATCATTGTTACATTTCCATCTTAAATATCATTCAGGTAAGCGTGACAGGCTCACGACAAAAAAAACCCAAAATTCCAACACAATTTATGAAAACAAAATATTTAATTCTTTTTTCTTCCGAAAATAGGGTGAAGTAGATCCGACTCAGGTGCACAAATCCTTGCAACGTATTCGAGAACGAAAATTGGCTCAATTTATTCCATGGGGTCCAACAAGTATTCAGGTTGCATTATCTCGTAGTAGCCCATATGTTCAAAGTAGTCATCGTGTTTCTGGTCTTATGCTTGCCAATCACACCAGTATATGTTCGGTAAATTGATATGACACTTAATAGTTGACAGTCCAGATTTTATTGAGAAAAAAAAACAAACAACGAAAAAATGTCCCGTTCATGTTTTTTTTTTAGCTATTCAGTCGTGTATTGAATCAATACGATAAACTTCGTAAGCGTGGCGCATTTTTGGATCAATTCAAACGTGAAGATATGTTCAAAAATGATCTGTCCGAATTGGATGAATCTCGTGAAGTGATTGATAATTTGGTTCAAGAGTATGAGGCAGCCACACAACCAAATTATCTCAGTTGGCAAGGTAATGGGATCGAAGGTCATCAAGACGATTTTTTTTTTTGTTAATTGAAAGATTGTTTTTCACTTACAGCGCAACGACCGGCTGCATAGATATGTCCATGATTTGTGCCACTTGATACAATACTCATTGATTTTATATCCAAAGTTGGATCCTCTCTTCGCCCCAGTTGCCGGAATATATCACAGTTATAACACTTGCAGTTTGCACTTTGCACTTTGTGATTTCCTAATCAAAATCTTGCATGCATCCAGTTTTATTTAGTAATAACAACTTTCAAATGCCACGCATTAATTGTTATTTTTCTTCTAGTAGAAATTAAAAGAAACTTTCATTTTTCGAATTTTTTTTGAATATTCTGGGTTTTTTATTTGCTAAACGAAAATTCACCATTTTTTTCTATTATTTGAATACACCCGATTTCAATCGAATCGAAACATACACATTAAAGTACACAAAAAAAGAGAAAGTGGCTGATTCCTGCTTAATAGCGATATTTGGTGGAATAATCTTTTGGACTAACAACCAAACCACGACCTTTACGTGCTCCACGATAAACCGTTTCCAAAATGTCAACCAGCTCTTGTTTATCCTCCAGTGGCCAATTAATTTTGTTATTATTACCCGTACCCAAATCGATCATAATGTGTTTGTTACGAAAGAAAAACATAACCGTACATGGATCATACAATTCATACCTGTAAATAGTTAAAAATAGAATTATTTCTATGTTCAATGTGGCTCAATGCCAATGCCAATCGATTGGAATATGTCACTTACATTTTATTGAAATCTGGAACCTGGGTGATATCAACCAAATAGATAACGGCAAAATTTTTCACCTGTTCAGCAATTTGATACAAATTTTCATCTTGAACCATGCACGCCGGATCCCAATCGTGACCAAAACGGATCACCTGCAACAATTTATAGAAAAAAAACAAAAATTTAGAAAAATTCAGAACATTTTGATAGTGTCTTGTGTTCATTTACCACAATTCGATCATCTTCGGATAAAATAGCTTGGTCCACTTGCCATCCATTATGTAAATGTGGTAACATAAACGACATGTTCACCGATTTTATTCGTCTTAATCGAAAATATAAGAATTTTTGTGATTCAAAGAGACTTTTCTGTCCAAGAGCGAACTAAACGTTTAGAAGTGTAAATATGTAATGAAACAATAAACAATGAAATGTCAAAATACAGAAAAATATCCCACATTAAATAAATTTCTCTTCATCTAGAAATTTCGCTGGGATAAGTGGAAGCGGTTAGTCGAATTTAAAAAAATTTTTCCATTGGCTCATTCGTCTCGTTCAAAATGTTAAATTTAACGATATTCAAATGGAATTTTTGTTTCTAATATCAAGAGAAAAATTAAAAAAAAAATTTGATGAGGTTCCAAAATTGAGAACGGAATCGATTGAGAAATATTCGGCTATAATATTGCGTGTTTACTTTATCTTGGCACACATTGTCGTTAGAAGTAGTTCCATTAATTCCATAGAAATTTGTCACGATTTATTCAAAATGCCATTCAATTGAAACGACTCCAACATTTGACATTAACGATAAGAACTGGATGTTCAAGCCTACCGGCAAAATGGCATTTGTTTGAAATTCTTTCATAGATTTGAGACTTGAGTATGCCGTTTTTCGAGTGGGTAAATCCAGAAATATTATCATTGAAAATTATTTTCAGCGCAAATCTATGATATGCAAACGGTAAATTGTCATTTCAAAATAAAAATGCTTCATGACGTTAACTCTGAACTGAATACTGAAATGAATAAGTAACCACATCGTAATACAAACAGTCACTCACTAACCAACACACACACACATTCGCCTCAAATTCTGGAATTTGTCGTAAATAATACCTGTTACTATTTGCGCTATGACCATATCATTTGAATATACATTTATACATGCATTCGCTATTTTATGTGCATTTTCAACACAACAAAATAAATCAACTACGACGCTCTCTACCAGTGGAAGCTTTGGATTTATTATTCTTTTTGTTTGTTCGTTTTCCTTACTCATTGTTTTGTTCCATGGACATGATCATAACCGCAGTCCAATCGATCAGTCGAACGAAACCTATCAGAGATAGCACAACGTTTGGATAATTCATTCTCGATTGGAATTTGTGAGCGGACAAAAATCAGTTATTTTGTCGGGATTTTTTAAGTGATTTTTTTTTTCTTCAAATTTTTAAATAAATTGTTGTCGCTGCTTTTGAACAGAAATCATTATTATCAGAATTAGCTCTGTGAAGATTCGCATGAGCATTTGGCTTTGATTAGTTTATTCTAGAATTTGCGAAAAAAAAATTCGTTAAAATTTCCATAAGTGCACATTGAGTAATTCAATGGTTATTATTGCATAATTGCATAGTTGCATCTAATTAAAATCAATTTTCTATTGTTTAAGTTCGAGCTATTTGCGGGTAAGTAGATAAATAATAATAATAATAATAATATTAACAATAAAATAATAAACAATAGACAATAGACAAAGAGCTATTAGAATCGGAGCATATGAACTCCAATCGGTCAATCGATCAATGCAAAATTCCGGGTTCATTTTGTTTGTTTTTTTTCTCTCTGTTCCCGTTCAATTGATTATTATTATTTATTTATTATAATTCAGTGATTAATTTATTATCGCCGACATACTCTGATGTAATATATATTTTGTGCGACAGGAAAAAAAAAGAAGACGAAGAAAATCAATAAACCTAAATATTCGAAACGAGCAAAATGGAAAAAAAGAAAAGAAAAGTGAAATGAAAACAATGCAAAGCTTGACATTTTGCAATATAATTTATGTCAAATCGAATCAAAATGAATATCAGTCAAATTTCCAAATTGTAAACATTAGCCCGAAGTGTAATTAATCGAAATTGGCGTAATTAAGTTCCCATTTTTTGTTTTTCGGTTTTTTTTTTTTTAAACACCGTTCCATCGCTACTTACATTTATGTATGTGCAAGCGTAAGCACAAGCTCAAGCCCATCCAATAAAAATGTATAATACTTTTTGTGAAAAAAAAAATTTAAAAATAAAAATAAAATAAAAGGTTACCAACCCACCGGTGAATATGGTGCATAATGCATGATCGTTCATTCTCTCACAGACACCGGAATAATATACGCGTTTACTTGCTCACCGCAATGTATATAATTTATTAAGGCATCGACAAATTATTATTATTATTATTGATTCGAAATTGTAGAACGATGCTAACAATTCGTTAAAATGGATATTTTGCAAAAGACTCTTTGATTCGGTGCTTTGCTTTTAAGTCTAGTGCCTGATGTATACAAATGAAAGAAGAAGAAGAAGAAGAGAAAAAATCCGTCCACCTCGAACATGATCGGTCATTTAAGGAAAATGCACGTTGTATAATTACAAAAGAATTTCCCACATGTTGCGAAGTAGATTTCTCTTAATATTTTTTTTTTTTTTTCGAATAAAGTTCATTTATTTGAAAGCATTCGACTGTCACACTGTCAACGTATCGCATCGTTCAAGATAAGATCGTTGATATTTTGATTGAAACAAGATATGATCAAAATTACGCACACGCACAACGCAAACCATTCATACCTCCTGTTTTTGTCGCTTTGTTATCCATGATCCACGATCAAAATAATAAATAATAATTTACTTATTGCGGCAAAGAGAGTCATCATCATTCATCATCATACACACAATATACATGCAAAATGCAGTTATCGTATGTGCCAATTGTGTGAGTGGACCAGTGAAGCTTCAGCAGACGGAATTTATTTTTATCATAACAATATCTTTAATATATATATAAAAATAACAACAGTTAAAATTTATGTGGCTCATCATTATTTATGAACATATTATGTAGGTATTATTTTTTTTCCGTATTTTGGCCTGACGGGCACCACTTTGATATCGATGAGTATAAATATAAATAATATATTCATATTTATAAAATGAATTGAACATTTCAAGGACGCACTTCAATTCATAATTATCCATTTCGACGAATTGGGCTCGACAATCAGCCAGACCAATCCAATACAATTCACAATCAGATCGAAGTGTTCTGTTTTGTTGTTGTTCTTCTTCTTCTTTTTCATATTTTTTTCTCGTTTTCAATTTTTCACAATCGTGACCATTGAAGAGGCTGCACTTTGAATGCATCTGGTGCAAAAATCATGAATCAAATGTTGATTCATGCAAAAAAAAAAATACAATTTTAATGGGAATTCCATGTCAATTATACATTACAATTGCATTCGAAGTACAGCTTTTTTTCTTCGTTTCGTTCTCTAGCAATGTAAAAAGTCAATAAATTCCGTGGCGACTTATTGCTCACGGCTCACTTAACATATCCAAACCATTTTCACGCTGAATAAAAATAATATTCATAATAATGATAATTTAACCGAGAAATGAATTATGATTAACAATTATTATTATTTTTATTGCAAATTGTTGGATTAGAATTGAAGGAAGAGAAGAATGAAATCAATATGGGTTTTGGTGATTTTGCATTGATTGAGTTGAATTGCATAATGTTTCGTTCCACAGTCACTACTCAGTCAGCTAATGATCATATTTAGAAGCCTAATATGCGTTTCTAATTTTCAACTAACCGAAAGGAA
The DNA here is from genome assembly GCA_000149185.1 of Mayetiola destructor. Lineage (NCBI taxonomy): Eukaryota > Metazoa > Arthropoda > Insecta > Diptera > Cecidomyiidae > Mayetiola > Mayetiola destructor. Next base: position 819,777 of record GL501485.1, on the reverse strand, counting down.
AAAAATAAAATAATTTACACAAAACAGTTTCACAATGCACGTGTTTTAGAATTCAAAATTCAAATAGAGAGAGAGAGAGAGACTTTAGCGGTTTGCTTTGTAAATGTGCGCCACATGAATATTTTGCATTACCAAAAAAAAAAACAACAACATGACAAAATACCGATACCAATCACATCCAATACCACTTGGGTTGTTTTTTTTTCTCGCACTCAAAATGATGAAAGAAACAAAAACAAACAAAATCATTCCGAAACGATTATTTCATTTTGAAAAAGTAAAAAGAACTTAAAACCGAGTAATATGAGTTCGGTTCCGTGGTTATGATGAATGTTGGTCGGGCTCGTGCATTGTTCTATTCCAGTGTCAAGTAGTTTTCAACATATTTCACTTCTTGGATTAATTGTATTGTCAAAAAAATTTAAAATTGCAATTTAAAAACATATTCGTGATAAATTTGCATTTTTAAATTGGAAAACATTGATTTGGAAACTTGCAGACTTGTTAAAGTGCACAGTGCACAGTCTTTCGGATTCTATTCCAACTTTTCATTCAAACCGAATGTGAACATTGGTCAATCACATCGATTACGATTCATTATTTAATAATAATCGAAGCTGGAGGAAAAAAACCCAAACAAAACGGTTCTTTCCTGCTTGAGAATGAGGAACTTAAAAATCCTAAACAACATTTTGCCGTAATATCAAATTCCAAACATCCGAAAATGAAACACATATGAAATAGGCGCTGCGGTCATGAAATATCCATTGAAATAAAAACAAAAAAAACAATTCAAATTTACATTTTTTTGCAAATCATTTATTGCGATCTTGTTGTTTTATCATCTGTGCGGTGTTCGGTACACAGTACACAGTCAACCAAAATGAGCCGAGATATGAGAAGCGAGAGAGAAAAAAAGTCATAGAAAATTGTTTTCGTGCCGTAACGACAGAAGGTCAAGTTTAGTGATTATTATCTAGCCAAATGTATTTTTGGATTTGAATTGCATTTGGTTGATCGTCGGCTGTAGTTGCATTTACATATATATGCTCATTAAATAACGGAGCCTTTAACCAACGTTAATAACAACTGATAATTACTGTAATAATATTTAAAATGCACGGTTTGTGTGGCTCATCTAATTCAAGCAAAATTATTAAATAATTTCAACATAAGAAGCTTCGTATTTTGGTCAGTGAGCAATGCTCACCTACTTTCGTCTGTCTCGTTTTTGGCTTGAACTCAACGGTCGTGTCAATAATAACAATCGTAATGTTGTAGTACAAAAATGACAACAGTTGATTTTATCAACACGAAAGAAAAAAAAAAACGTATCGTTTTAAATATTCGCTCCAAATCAATATGGAAAATTGTCACATGTCGTTAAAATAAAATGGAAAAAGAAAAAAAACTGAATAATAAAAAAAAATTCAATCGTCAACATTGTTTATGGTTTCGTACAATTGTAAAAACATTTCAGGCCCAACATGTATTCCGTTGTGATTGTGGTTTTTCGTTTCATTTTATCCACAAAATTTATAAATAGTTTGTTTAAATAATTGTTACAAGATTTTGACCAGAAATAAGACCCGTTTATCCGTCTATCATTTCACTTTCACGATGATTGTTTAGCCAATTTTAAATACACACATAGACGACGAAGATGGACAATGGTGACAATATTCTCTCTCTCTCCCTCACTGTATTTCTATCTATTTTGCTGTTCAATGAAATGTTTGTGTGTCGTTGGCGCTATTTGTAATGAGCCCATGGCAAATGTTTATTTTGAACGTGTATATTTGGTCATTGATTAACAAGACATTTATGAAGAAGAAAAAAAAATTATTATTTATTATCAAGAAGAAAAAATCTCATTATTTGCTCTTTCGTTTGCACTGGCTTAGACGTGAGGAGAAACTAATAATATTTCGGACGGTTTTAAAAGGCATTTTTTCTTTTCGGTCACACAAAATATATATAAAAAAAAAATTGTTGTCTTTTGGAATGGATTGCCTAACTGGAGTCGATTAATTTATATTTGTACGTAAAGAACAATGTGTTATCCCTCTTTACTTCTCTCTTGCTTTCTTGCTCTCTCTAAAATGCGATCACTTAAATGGTGTTATTCAGTCGATAAAATCTTCCTTTGAAGTCATTTGTTTTGCGTCATAAATAATAATCCATGATGCAAACGAAGTGCTTTGTTGCTCTTGTGATCATCCAATTATTTATAAATGTAAATACATTTGTTTAGATATTCTGATCTGAGCTGACCACAAACTTTTCATGACTCACAAGCAAATTCAAGCAGTCAATAATTCATGTTGTTGCAGTCATTCGCATTCGATTCAATGCATTATCTACAAAAGAGTCGTCCGGCCAGTTACAGCGTCGAATGAAAATACTATTCAGTAGAATAAGGAGAACATAACATTGTAATTACATTTTGTGTGAATCCCCGTTGCTCGTCTCGGTTTTGAAAATAAAATGAATGGCTTAGGAAAAGCAATTTGCTATTTTTTATTGTTTTTTTATTTGTTCTTTGTGACAAGGATTATAATGTGAATGCGCCGAGTTGTTGTAGATCTTTGTTCTGTGGTTTGATTTGATTTATGTGGGTTTTTTTTGCACTTGTATTTTACACATAAAATGCATCGATTGCAACTAATAATAGCAAAATTTAATGCCTTTGTCCAATGCGTGCAATTCAACGAATCATTTTTCTTCTTTCATTTTGTCGCCATCCGAAGCATTTGGTCTGAAATGTTTAATTGTATGCTTTTAATTTATTTTTTTTCAGTTGTACACAACACATATAGATTTCAATTAAACTATTCAGCCTGAAAATGGATCAACAACAATCGTCTACAGAATCGCAAATAGCCAATTGGTATCAAAATCAAATCATCTTCATAACCGGTTCAACGGGTTTTATGGGAAAAGTTTTAGTAGAAAAATTGCTACGTGACTGTCCTGACATCCGAGAATGCTATCTATTGATGCGAACGAAACGTGGCATTGAACCTGAACAACGTCGCGATGAATATATTAATCATATGGTTTGTTTTTCAATTAAAAAATAGGAAAAAAAAAACTTTTTTGTCCGAAAAAATTTACTTCAAATGCTGAACATTTTAATTAGGTGTTTGATCGTATCCGTGCCGATAATCCAAAGCAATTGGATAAAATAACGGTAATTAAAGGTGATGTATCGATCGATGGGCTCGGTATCAGCGAAAATGATCGAACCCTTTTAATTGACAATGTAACAATGGTATTCCATTGTGCGGCTAATGTTCGATTCGATCAGGATATTGCGGGTGCAGTTAATATGAATACATTGGGAACGGAACGCATTTTAAAATTGGCCGAACAAATGAAAAATTTAAAAGTACTTGAACATGTATCGACTGCCTATTGTCAATGTAATGAAGAAATTTTAGAGGAACGAGCATATCCGGCACCACATGATCCAAACCTTATAGCCGCAATGACTCGCAGTTTAGGTGATGATATTTTAGAATGTTTGACACCAAAGTAAGATTGTTTTTTTTCTCTCCAATTTGCACATGGCACAAAGTCTACGCAATTGCTTTATGATTTCATTTTTAGGCTGTTAATGGGCCTACCAAATACATATGCTTATACAAAAGCATTGACTGAAGACTTGGTATACAGTTATGCCGGACGCATTCCATTGGTTATAACGCGTCCATCGATTGGTATGAATCGTGCATTAAAATACTTTGATATTGGGATTTTTGTTTTGGAAATAGTTTGAAATAATTTTATTATTTTTATTGGTAATGGTAGTGACGGCAGCCTTAAGGGAACCATATCCTGGATGGATCGAAGGTAAAAATAAATTAAATACAAAAATACTATAAAAAATAAAATTTTTTGTTTAAATCTATTAAAAATAAATAGGAATGAATGGACCGACTGGTTTAATGATTGGTGCAGCTCGTGGTGTTGTCCGTTCAATGCATTGTAATCCAGATTTGCCGGCCGATATTGTACCAGTTGACATTGCTATAAATGCAATCATAGCCGCTGCCCATGAACGTGGCCGAAAACATGAAAAGGAATCGGTTGATTTTTTTAATGCTGTTTTGACACCGGGAACGATGCCTAGTTGGGGAACAGCTGTGGATCTGGGAAGAGATTTCTTTTATCAGAATCCATTATGTTTTTCATTGTGGTATCCGGATGGTTCGATTAAATCCAACTATTGGCATCATTTGTTTTGTGTCATTTTTTATCATTATGTACCGGCATATTTTATTGATGGTCTTTTGATTTTGTTGCGTCGAAAACCTTTGTAAGTGAAATTTGGAAATTGATTCAGTTTTTCAAAACAGATTTTTTTTCTCCCATTTTAATTGAGTTGATGGGGAATGTATTTTAGTTTGGTTTCCATTCAACGACGCATTTCCCAAGGCTTAAAAGTATTGCAATATTACACAACGAAAGATTGGGTTTTTAAAAATGATAATTTACGGCGGCTAAGAGATCAAATGTCAATGGTTGATCAGCAAACATTCTATCTCATTGATGATAAGGTGAGAAATTCAAAATATACCTGGAAAAAAAATAATAATAATTGAATTGTAATTTTCAGATAAACTGGTATGAATATATTGGCCAATATATTCTTGGTGCTCGCCATTTCTTATTAAAGGAAAAACCCGAATCATTACCAAGAGCCCGTGTTTTGCTGAGACGCCTTTATATTATGGACAAAATCATATCAATTCTATTTTATGGTCTTATTCTATGGCTATTTTGTGCATTCTGGAGCAGCATTATCTATTCGTTCGAAGGTGTTTTGGATAAAACGACTGGCTATCTCAATCATCGATGGGCTCGAATCACAACCAATGAATGATAATAAATAAAAGATGAGCATCATGTCAATCAAGCAGAGTTTTAAACTCGTCGGCTTCATCTTTTTTAGCAAAACGGCCTCTTTCGATCTATTCGATTCATTTTTTATATTCTTTCTTTTTTTCATATTTGTCAATCGTACAATATAGTACTTACATGGACTATATTCAATTATACACATTATACGATATCGTACAGTTCGTAAGAAACATAAAATTCAATAAAACCGAACACGAATCGCAATTCAGTGAGTTTTGATGATTTTCTTGTTTTTTTTTTTTTTTTTTGTTGGAAATAGTTAAATTCGGGATAGCGCGAACGCTTATCCCGGCTATCAAAAATATTACGCACGAGTTGAATGCATAAGACTCAATCGCCACCGTCAGCCCAATTTTTTATATTCTTTCTTTTTTTCATATTTGTCAATCGTACAATATAGTACTTACATGGACTATATTCAATTATACACATTATACGATATCGTACAGTTCGTAAGAAACATAAAATTCAATAAAACCGAAAACGAATCGCAATTCATGAGTTTTGATGATTTTCTGTTTTTTTTTTTTTTTTTTGTTGGAAATAGTTAAATTCGGGATAGCGCGAACGCTTATCCCGGCTATCAAAAATATTACGCACGAGTTGAATGCATAAGACTCAATCGCCACCGTCAGCCCAATCGTAGTGCAATGACTAGGCCTCAGATAGGAAGATTGCCCTTCTTGATCAGCAATACTTCTACGCCAGGTAAGTATGCTTTTGGATAGTTCGGTACCCGAATACCATACCAACAGCCATACGTTGCATTAGCGAATTATAAACAAAACCACATACAAAAATTTGCTACGAGTTTTGTTCTGTGCCAAGCAGCTCTGTGCTGTCTACGAATTGTACGTATGATGCGATACAGTGGAGAAATGGTTTGCTTTTGTTTCGTCTGTGCATGGTATACATTGTATACGAGTAATGCTATACAGTGCCGTGAATATTCAATAGGAAAATATACCTTCATATGGCCTATACAACGTATTTGGTATTGTATTCAAGTTTTCGTCTCTCATTTCGTGAAATGAAACTCAAATGCTGATTTTGTTTTTTACTCAATTATTTTTCATTGGTTTTTTGTTTATTGATAAAGAATACTGTTTTGGTTTCAATCGTTTATCGTTTGCTACTAAATTCCAAAATCTAAATGACATTCGATTCAGCCGATACGGAAATAATTTCATTTGCATCCAAATGTAAAGTTACATTTTGCGGTGGCGATTGACTTCTATCCAATGATTGACGATCACTTTCTGCTCGTCCTTGACTCTGAATGCCCAGCCCATAATTGATACGAGTATTTGTACCAAGGACACCACCAATATTTCCAGTGCTACTGGATAGTCCAGTCGGTGGTGGTTTTAATCGAGATGGATCTAACAATGATGGAACTTTGTTTGGCTTCTTTTGTGGTGTTCGGCTTGGTGATGATTTACGGCTGCTTGAATATGTTTTCATGGATTTGGCACTGTGTGTGTGTGTGAAAATTGAACAAGTTAAAATTAATCCAATGATAAATGATTTTTATTTTCCTTTTCTTTTGTTGCGAAATACTTACGCATCCAATAATTTCAATAACAATCGCCGATAGGCTTCATATTCTTCGGCACGAAATTCACTTGGATCATGGCGTGCATGCTCATACATATCACAAAATTGATGAATCAATCGTTGTCCAGATGCGTTCATTGGAGCTGCCAATGCTGTCATCAAATATGATCGAACGCTATCTCTGGGTTGTCTATAATTTCCATCTTGTTTAGCAATTTCCCTTTCTAATATTTTCATATCGTCGACGGCTTTCAACCGATAATAATATGGCGGTAAATTGACTTCGGATTCACGAATGTAATTTGAATCTGCTTCAAGCAATTCGGGCTCAAAGCAAATTTGCTGTATGCAATCCAAACGTCGTTCAATCTCTTTTTTGATGGATTTTTTTGCATCATGACCGATTGGAATGTGAGGACCACGCCTCGAACGTAATGTAAAACGCATTATTTGACGTTTAGCAAATATAAATAGAATTATAAATGTTAAAACACCACCGCCAATTATCAAAATAATCATAACACCCGATAATTCCTTTTCCATTTTGGATGGTGTCGTCCCGACACGGGTGATTTTATCAATTTTCAACATTATCGAAACTGATTTAAATGATTCTTTTTTAGTTTGCTTGTAAAAATCAACTGAATTCGTGGTCACAATTCACTCGGAGCCTTTTTTCTTCGAAGGTGTAATGAAGCCAATGGATTTATTTCTTGTCTTTTTTGGACTTTGCGTCCTGTTTTGCTCTTCTATGAATGTGAAATTATGTGTTTGCTTTAAGAAATATGACGTTTGAATGAAATGTCAAAACAGTGCGCACCAATCAATATGTACAATGGACAGGACATACATAAACCACAGTTACGTTATGAATGAAACCGTTGAAATTTTGATACAAAAAGAGAATTTTTTTTCTCTCAGAAAGACAATTTTTTATTAACTGAATAAAAATTAAATTTTTCTTAACAATTTTCCTATTGATGATGTTCAGTTGTTGCTTCGCTAGACGATTGGCCTGCTTCAATGTTTTGAAGTTGCTGGTTCCACATACCAGCATATATACCTAAAAATCAATTTCATCACATAAATTCCCGTGCGACATTTTAATTTTGCATCGCTGGACTCACCGTTAGCAACCGTTAGCAATTGATCATGTGAACCTCGTTCAACAATAACACCATCGTTCAAAACGAGAATTTCATCGGCATGAATGATTGTTGAAAGTCGATGGGCAACAATAACTGTTGTTCGATTTCCGCATACTTTATTCAATGCTGATTGAATATTTCGTTCGGTTTGAGTGTCCAAATGGCTCGTACTTTCGTCAAGTAAAACTATTGCTGGCGCCTTTAGAATTGTTCTTGCTGCAAAAACCCAAAATGAAAAAAAAATTGCGTTTAAATGCGTTAAAATTGGAAAAGGAATAGATAAATTAAGGGATTGCCCATTAATACAAACCAATGGCCACTCGTTGAACTTCACCACCGCTCAGCCTTAGACCTCTTTCGCCCACCTGTGTTTCATATTTGTCGGGAAAATTCATAATTTTTTCATGAATATCGGCAGCTCTAGCAGCCGAAATTACATCAACATCGGATGCAGTTAATCGACCATATTGAATATTATATTTAATTGTATTGTTAAACAAAACTGTATCTTGTGGCACGACACCAATCGCCTGTCGTAATGATGTTTGTTTAATTTTTCGAATATTTTGGCCATCAATGCTAATCGAACCGCCATGCACATCATAAAAACGGAATAACAATCGTATGATTGTACTTTTACCGCATCCTGTCGGTCCAACCAATGCGACCGTCTTTCCGGCTGGCACACTGAATGTTATATTTTTCAAAATTATCCGTTCCGGCACATATCCGAATGTAACATTTTGAAAATCGATTGAACCACGCGGTGCGATCAATTCAATAGCATCCGGTGCATCGCAAATATCTTCTTCTTCTTTTAGTAAATCAAACATATTTTCCATATCGACGAAATTCCGTTGAATTGAACGATAAAATGTGCCAAACCAATTCAATGGTACATACAATTGAATAATGTATGTGGCAAATAGCACATATTGGCCGACAGTAAATTCATGAACATCAACCACTTTGTGAGCGCACAAAATCGAACCGGCCAATAAGCCACCACAAATCACAACATTTTGAATGGTGTTCAGCATATTTAATGTGAGATTCGATTTAAATTCTTCTTTTTGATAGTTTAGGATCGCCTCACGATATGCGTTCACCTCATATTTTTCGGCTCCATAATATTTTACGGTCTCAAAATTCAATAAAGAGTCGACGCTTCGAGCTTTTTGAGCATTATCGGCTAAATTCATGCGTCTTTGGAATTTTGTACGCCATTCAGTCACTGCTATTGTAAAAACTATAATAAAAAGAAAGTTCTAATCATTTTCACACATTCGAAAAGAATTTTTTTTTTCTCCACACAAAAGTGAATGTACACACTCACAGATATACAAAGCCATCGTAACAAAAACAATCAATCCAAACATCCAATTGAAGGTAATTGTTAAATAAACCACAGCAATAAGAATATCAATGATTGTTGGTGCAATCGAAAAAATGATATAATTTAATAAATTAGTTATGCTATCCGTTCCACGGTCCATTATGCGTAGCACTTCGCCAGTTTTACGTCCTAAATGCCATCGCAACGATAAACTGTGCAAATGTGCAAAAAGTTTCACTTCAATTTCACGCGTTGTATATTGCTGTACGCGAATCCATAAAAATGATCGTAAATTATTGAAAAGTCCCATGGATCCGGTGCCGCCGCCTTGAAGAAATTTGAATGTTACATAGATTAAAATCCAATCCCAACGTAACACTCTATCGGCCAAACTGTCAACTGCGAAAGAAGAAAAAAAACGGGTTTAATTTCATTGTGTTGTATTATTATTATTGCAGGTCAGCTGAGGAGCTTGAGCAAGCAAAATGTTACCTATCTTTTGATTGTAAATCGGAACCAAAACATTTATAACACGTCCACCAATAAGCAAACCGATGCAAAATATAACGCGAAACTGTAGACCAATACTTTTTTTTGGCCACAAAAATGGTGCCAATGTTCGGATTTTTTTCCATCCATTCGTCCATGTTGATCGATTTTCATTTTCTTGATCTTCATTCAAATGAATATATTCATCATCATGATTGGATTGAATGGCCGGCGCTTTTAATCCCAACACAAATAACAATAAACTGGACGCATAGCGTGTAACAAACAGTGACATTTCCACTTTATTTCGAAGTGTAGCCGATACATGTGACCACCAATCCTCTTTTTTAAGATTCATCAACGATAAATTCTCATTTATGAATATCAATGTCCAAAATGTGAGTAGAACAAGACCATGACCTCGGGCCGGCACCGATGGTAATTGATAATAACGTTCTTTTTGGACCAACCACGTGGAAAATGCGAATGATAGACATGTTAGCGATGCAGCCACAATCTATGAATGAATAAATGAAATGGATTTTTTGTTTTTTTTTCTTTTTCTTTTTTTTAAATTTATTTTATCAAAATAAAATGCTCACCGTGTAACCATAAAGATGAGCATCTGGAAAAATGAATGATTCAAGCACAAATCGTACAATGGATAAACATGGTATCAATGCGAATAGGAAGATTTGCAGATAATATAGTTTTGATGTTGATATTTGTGTGAGATCTTCAATTCGAATAGCATATTTTCGGTACATAATTAATTGCATTGTTCCGAATAATATGATAAAATTGGCTATTGCTGCTGATGAAACCGTATCCAAAAAACAATGTGATAGTCCATGATCAACCCAAATATCATAGATTGATACGCCCGGTGGACAATATTCAATTTTCTTTAGAAAATCCATTTTTTTCTTTCTCTCTCTCTCTCTTTCTTTTTTGAATTGCTACAAAAACAAAAAACGATATTGGAAATGAGCAAAGTCTAACTAAATCTATATTCTTTTGATATCAAACATGTTTGAATGGGAGCCTGATCTACGTAAAGAAACGAGCCGAGCGTTGATTCTAATCTATTAACAAATGCACTGTTGGGTGATGGGTCAATGTTAGTCAAATATATTTGAACCTACCTAAAATTGGACGCACCCAACGATTGATATCGTTAATTCAAAAATCACTAAATGACCTAGTGCCTACTATTGCACACTAATCATGTGATACCAATAATTTTCGATAATTTTACAATTAATTAAAATACGACACAACACAAAAATTTATTCTTATTTCTGTTCGAAAATCGACCACAAACGGAATGGCCGATCCCTCTCATTGACTTATTATTATTCACTGTGCAATTGTTGAAATGCAATTAATTTTACATTCAGTTTCGCCGAGTCATTAATACATCAATAAAAAAAGAAGAAAAAAAAAAACTAATCAAATCGGTATCGTTATAGCCGCTTCACATTGTGACATAATTGCGAGAACAATGATATTTCGAACTGACAAGTTACTTTAATTGTGATATATATAAATATTGACAAATGCAACGATAATACGTAAACAGAAAACTTTACGATACGTAATACGTAAGAATAAATATATCGAATACACTAAAAAAAGATCTCAAACCATTCAAACCCTGTCTAAAATGTTAACTAAGAAAAAAGACACACACAAAAATACGAATCTGGGAATCGTTTTGTTTATGTTTTTCAAAGAAATTTTACAGCTATTAAAATCGTTTGATTAAAATATATTTATTGAACTTAAAAATCGTATAAATTTTGACAAATTTAGCTGCCAACCAAACCCAAATAGTCATCCATCAGGGTCCCAATAGCAAACTGAAATTCGCAAACAAAAGATTCATTGAGCATTTTTTCGCACGAAAAAAAAAAACAAAACAAAAAGTGTAAATAGAAATATGGCTTACAATGCCGCTGGCATCAACTCGTGTGCCAACGATTTTCAATCGAATTTTATCTTCGGCGGCGATAACAACATCTTCTTCTTGTGATTTGTAGCATGGTGGATTTCCATTTGGACAAAATTGCATATCGGCTGGAATTGACTGTAATGAAATTGCATCGATATTTTGTGCTTACTCAATTCAATTTTGATTAATAATAATTCCAGATATGATTGTAAACTTACGTGATGCGAAATGAAGCATGATAACGGACCAATTTCAGCAAACATTCCAACCTATTATTGCATATTAAAATTTACACAACAACAACAACAAAAAAAAAGAAGAAAAATGTATTTGATTGTTGTTCAATGCGAACACTTATTTCGTTTTCACTAAATTTACCTTGTTAATTTGTGTAACAACAGCATCAAGAACTTCCCCCTTAAACGGCCGAAAAACGATCGCTTTATATTTAACGGGATAAACAACAAAACCTTGGCCAGGTTGAATAACACCCGATCCAATGCTATCAATTGTGGTGACCGCTATAACAAAACCATATTTTCCGGATGAAGTACCCTCAACTTCTGTGTACAATTTTTGTTTGACTGTTTCCATTAATTGCGGACCAAAATATTTCGGATGCAACAGAATTTCGTGTTCCAATGAAATCTGTTGAATAGAGAACAAAAATTAATAGCATTAAAATTAATAACATTATTTTAAGGTTAGATTTAGCGGCATTCAGAGCGAATTTCAACACACACAAAGAAAAAAGAATTCAATATTTTGTGTACTCACGTGATAAAACATTGTGAAAATATGCAATAGCGGAAATTAAAAAAAAAGAAAATAATTTCCGGAAAAATCCAGTGAGTCGAATGAATTTTATGACGAATAAACGAAAAGTGGATTGTTTTGTTGATTGTGTCCCGATTGTTTGTCTGCATTGTTGTCAAAATAGTTTTGGTTCTAGTTTAGATGGTGTAGAGGTCACCCATTGTCAACGTAATTACGTAAATTTAAAATCGAGAAAAGAGTCAAAACGAAAAAAGTGTTTTGGTTTTTAAGCGCAAACAACAAAATCACAAGAAAAAAAGTGTTTTTTCCATTTTATTCAAATGGCATGAATTAAATGTTTAATATTTACAACCATTTAACATGAATAGTATGGAAAAATAATGATTGGCAATAATTTAGAATAAAAAAAAAAATCATAAATAATAAGATTTCCTGAATTGATTTGTGCATGAAAATACATAATGTTTGAATGAGTGGCTGTTGTTGCCACTGACTAAAATAAATTATAAGTGATGATGATTTTGTACCAAGCACCAAGCGCACACCCCTAAAGATCCCACGAGAAAAGATGATGTTTGACTAGCATATCACGTACGCCATCCTTCAACGGTTGACTTTCAACACTTCGTTTCAATGGTAATTCCCAATCTGGATTCAAATTAAATGCAAACTGTGATAATATTCGGAGTTCGCATTTAATTTGAACCCAACCAGGTGAATAGATAAAACTCCATGGATAATACCATTTTTGGACGATTTCAACACATGAGCATAAAACTTCGAGCCATAAATCTGTTGAATATTAAAAAAAAAAAAATTTAAAGTCAATAGAATGGATTTTAAGCGGAAAACTATACGAGCCATTTTTTATGTACTCACGTAGAACTTGTTCATTGAGACCAAGACACACTAACGAACGTAATTTAACATCCATTTGTGCATGGGCAACATCATGCGATTGATTTATTGATTGGACACATCGATATAATAGTTCTTCGGGTGTTAACACTTTGCCATCTTCGTCCAAACGATACGTTTTACACAAAACTAAACGACTATAAACTGATTCAAAATCTTTTTCCACTTCACGTGTAGCCGCCTCTTCGATGAACAACCATGGATGACAAGGTCCACCCAAAAATGTCGGTCTTTTCATACCGTGTTCAAGTACTTGTTTGATACATGGTGCCAATGTTCCACGAATTAAATCGGTCACCGTTTCGGAAACTGCTCCATCACCGGCCATTGTATAGCATTTACTGCGTTCATCTAACAATTCGACAAATTTTGCCGGAAACCAACCCCTCAGACCGTTTAGTTCCCCAATCCAGCAATGCTCCTACATTTTGACAATGAAAAAACAGAAAAATAAACAGGAGTCACCGGACATACAATAAGTTATGAGTTGATGACATTATTGCATTTTGTGCTTACATCTTTTTGGCTAATTATCGTAATGACATCGTTACGACGAAAACCTAATTCATCATCATCATGTCTTTCAAAGTCATGTAATGCCTTGGCGCGTCTCTTTCTAGTTTTCGATACATTTATGAAATTTTCGTGATCTTTTGCATGACTATCGGTTGTATAATCGGCAACTTGATTAATGTGAGTGTTGAGCTTTGGTTCAATTGTTATAAAATGACGACAAACTTTTAAAATTGATTCACGTAAATCGACAAGAATTTCCGTTTGACGAATGTTTTTGTTTCGCATTTCATCATCGGCGTCATCACCATTACCAAATAACAGTGTTTGTAGCATTGATTTGGACTTTTTCACTTGACGACGGGCAAGCTGTTGTTTGGGTAAATTTGCAACGGCTTCGGGATTTCCAACTAAACCTCCTTGATCGGCCATCAAATAGGCCAAGTGACGTCGACGATGCGTTTCCAACACCGTTTTGCTCAGCGACTAACAATGAATAACAATTAAGCATAAAAATTTAATTTGATTTGCATTTGATTGATAGCAGCAGTAGTACACTTACACCACCAACTTCACTAGAAATTCCAAACAGGACATCAACATCATTGATGTCGCCTGGAATATCCGATAATGAATTGAATATTTGAGCCGAATTCTCCAGTTCTTTCAGTGTTGATTCTTTGATCTTCAACATGCCAAGGGTCAATTGGAATAGCACTATCGATCCATCGTAGAAAAACCAATCCCAAATACTGAAATCAATGAACCAAAACGATTATTATTATCACATCATCAATACTAAAGTCGATGGACTAACTCACCGTAAAAGAATCTTCATGTGAACAACATTTGCGAAAATTGTTAAAAACCAATGCAAAGTTATCAGCGACAGCTCTATATCATGACACTTTAATGTCTCATCAATGGCACTTAAATAATTCGCAATTAATGTTTGCATAACACGTTGATCAGCCTGAATTCCGAGCAAAGTGCTCGAATAATAGGATGCTGGCAAAATATCCTCAACGATGGTAGCCATCATCCAAAATGCATCTTCTTCTTCCATAAAAAGTAATAGAGCGGCTACAATAACACCGGTTCCCTGGCAATAGCCAATATCCGGAAAAAGCCATGCAATTGCTCGTAAAATGCGCCTGAGTCGTGGTATGCCGGTACTATTTTTCGAGCTAAAACATGCATTTGTTGGCATTATTCGTAGTAAATCTTTTTCAATTTGTTTTGATGTCATCAATTGATCATTGCCCGATGACCGCACAATATCATGATAAGAAGTTTCCGAATTTAATTTTTTCTGCAATGCTCCAGATAAACGCATCCACATTTGTGGTCTCAACGAATGCGGGATACCAGCACGAACCATATTTCGTAATTTTTCCGTTCGAGGCAAAGAAACGGCCACATTTTCCCATACCAATTCGTTAGCCTCTTGATTGTGGGAAAATTCCAAATGAGATATCCATTGTGAATGTTGTTCTTCATTCTCAACAAATGGTTCGCTTAAGAGTTTATTTGACGTTTGTTCGGGTCCATCTTCTTCTTCAACACGAAATCCAAATTCATCGAAACGATAGTCGGGCTGATTATTTGGACTGTCCGACTAAAAAATTTACTCGATTTTTTTTTAATGACCATTTCGATGAATTTCATGTATGTGTGTGTGTTTGTAAAATTTACCTCTGGTTGACTTAATTTCGTTAGAATTTCTTGTGGCCACATAGATGGTGTTAATGCTGAAAATGCACCACCTGGTGTGGGCTGTAGGCCATCATTTATCGTTAAACTATCAATTCCTTCAATGAATTCGCTATCATCTTCGGAACCGTTTGCATTTATCACTTTCTGCAAATGATGAAATATTCATGAATAATAATCGCATTTTAATCAATCGATATGGAAATATACAAGATTAACGTGGGCGAAACGCATCAGCTGTTAGCAAAATTTTGCATAAAAATAAAATCAATAACTCCATACGTACCGAATGCTCTTCTTTTCCAACATATCCTTCATGATCTCGTCCGAAAAACGTTTTCGCTCGTTCCATTTTAATATTTTGTTTGCATTCGATCACTTTTCATTTATTACAACAATTATTTTACTACAATTCACTTTACGGAGTAGCTAGTGTAATGAAAACTACATCATTTCTATTCATGTTTTGTGTCAATTTCATTCACATATAGTATTTCATTTATTGTGGATTTGTGATTGTAGTGGTGATGATGTTTTGAATGTTAAAATCGAATATACGTAATTTGTGTTTTACTTTTTGGAGCTGTGGGGTTTGTTCACCTGCGCATCAACAGCTGTCATATAGTTTGAATTTATTTTCGGTTATATACTGATTACTGACCTTCTCTTGCATTATGGTTTCATTGTTCATTAACGGTAAAAATTTATGAGCTCGAACTGGACTGAAAATGATGAATGTATTGAACTGATTTCGTTTCTCTTGTGTTCTTCAAGATGATACAAGTTGTTTTTGTAGCGTGATTCAGTTTTGTTACAAGATTTTTGCTGAATTCTCATTTAAAGCGTCGTAATTTGGCACCGAGTCAATTGAGGTCAAATTAAAATAAAAACATTTGAAGTTTTCCATCGCAATTGAATAATGGAACACCATGGATCGAATAGTCTACAGCCTATACGAAAATGTCGTGTTGAACCACAAGAAAGAAAGGAAGGAAAAGAATCATCACTGTTGATGATTCAGTTTTCACTTTATAATCGAGAGGTTCGAATTTTGATTTTTACCAATTGATGAAGACTCATGTTGTAGATTGTATCCAATTGAATCGGCAATCATCATACTTTTAATGAATGACCAATGACACATGTATGTGACAATTATTTACCATTAAGCATCGTTTAGACTAGCGATTATTGCCATAGAACAACAAAGAACCAGCGAAATATTGTCAATAATATTTATTTTCATTTCTATGATATTTTTTTCAAATAAAGAGTATTCATCGAACTCATCTCTTCTGTTTGGCCCGACAAAAAGCCGCTTTATTCTGCTCAATTTTCCGAAAGACAATCAAAAATAATTTTATCCAAATCACGTCCATCGCTCCAGACTCGAAATGTCGCATGCAATACTCCCAGTTCCTTGGGAACGGCATCAATTTCTCGTTCCATAGTAAATCCTTTTCGAGCCAATCCATAGTCAGCGGCACCGAGACGAAGCACTGGGCAAATATCGTTATGTCCATCACCTGATTTTCAATGAAATGAAAAAAAATTCGACCAGAATCTATCGAAACATAAGTCAAATAGTAAACTAACAAATGCTCACCGATGTAGAAAATCTTCGAATAGATTACATTATTCTGTTCGAATTCATTTTTAACAAATTCCTCAAGAATATCACCTTTGCATAGATTAATCGAGCTTAGCTGACAACCAGTTTGATGATGATATGGTTGAATTTCAAGAATATCATTTTCCATAAATTGAGCTTGATTTGTAAAAATTTTTTTAATATATTGTGTCACTGCATTAAAATCACACCAATAATTGATGAACACTGAATTCGAATCACTGATTATAATAACATCAATGTTTCCCATTTGATTTAATTTTTTAATTAAATCTTTTAAACCATTCACTTCCGGTATATTTTCGATTGTGGCTTTGATTCGAGATTTGGTGATATTATTTGCATTTAAAATATGGAAAATTGCTTGCATATAAGGTATCCAACCCGAAGCGGTGTGTAACCGTTTCACATCATCGCTAATTTTCTCTTTGCCAACCAAATTCCGTACAACGATATCGGTGTTATCTTCGACTACCGTATGATCAAAGTCGAATGCAATCAATTTGCGATGAGTGCAATTTGTCGATTCATCAAATGTTTTACGAGTCTAAAATTGTGAAGGGAACAAAAAAAAAAAGAAGAAAAATATGTGATATTCATTATTCCACATAAATTGTGGCAATATTCTCTTACTTTTAAGCTAAATGCCATTTTGTCATTGGTAAATGAAAGTTTTTGTACGAGACGATAGTAAACAATTTTCCAAATCATAAATTTCAGGGAGACGAGAGATAAACACTGTTTGTTGTTTTTGAGTGAAGCGGCTGTCAAAGGCAAAACATTTTCGCAGAGTGCGTTCATAACATTCATACCTACCAACAATAGGTTATTGTCAAATTTGATGGGCTGATATCGTACAATAGTATAGAAAACGACAAGTACGAAAATTTTAATTCAAACAAAATGAATCCAATTTTAATGGCATTTTTGCGAACGAATGGTCGATGGCTAACACTTCCATTCGCAGGCCTGGTGGGTAAGTGATGGGCGCGAAAAATTATAAAAATCATCCCTTTCATTCACATTAAATCCATTATTTCATCCAATTTCATCATTTGATTAGGTTTTATTGGTTATCACATCGAAGGCTGGATTTCAGATCGATACACTCCATATAATGGTGAGCTCATGATTCGATTTTATTAACACCTTCGCTGTATTCGATATAAATTAAATAAAAATCTACAATTCCTTATTACCATAGAATCCATTCAAGATAGTCGTTCCGAACGACTGACCAACGAAATGTTAAAAGATCCAACTAATGTCGCTAAACTTCGGCTTAAGGAAAATGTTTTGGAACGAAACCTTTCTCCATCACTTCAAACAAAACACTAGCTTAAGAGTGACCAATTTGTAAATGTTAAAAAATTATTCAAAAAAAAAAAATAATGACGCAATTTGTTTTTTAATAAAACCAAAACAAAAAAATCGAGGAAAACATTTTTTATTCATCGTGAATATCCCTGATCATGATTCATTACAAAAAAATTATGTAAAATGCAAATAGTTTCGATTAAATATGAAATAGTTTGGTGGGTGTGTACCTCAATATTGTCCAATATCGGGAATCTGGCGCATATTTTATCCAATATTTTGTCGACAATTTTTCTTTTCGATTCCAATGCCCGGTTATGCTGTTCAGAATGTGCGATTATCTTATCATGTGGTGTCATCAAAATTGGACATAAACTCATACTTTGGTCGGCAACAATGTAAGCCTCTTTCGATTTCATAATTTGTAATCGCACTTTTAATGGATTCGCATCGAAAACTCGACTATTCTTTGTGTCTGGCTCTTTTTTCGGAAAGAAAACAAAACTACTGAACAATAATCCATTGGCATTGCAGCAACATTGTAATTTAACCAAACTATATGGTTCATTTGTCGTCCGTATTTGAAAGCAATTTTTTAATGGCGGTTTTATACGGAATTCTTTGGTAGCCATTGCACCGAAAACATTATAAAAATCAAATCTTCCAAATTCAATCATTCGTTCGAATTGATGACAATGTCGTTCGATGCCACCTCTACCCGGCCATTGAATGAACTTATCTTTTAGCTGTGAAACGGCTTTGCAAAATTCAATTAGAATTTTTTGCACAACGCCTGCATCAAGAAAAAAGTTTTGTTCGATTGTTTGGAAATTGTTGCCACTCATTAGACTATGGATGGCCAAATTGATCAATTGATCGATTGTCTGTAAGTTGAAATCGGATGGTCGAATGGAATTGAGTTCAGTGTGTTGTCGCAGAATTTTCACCAAAATCTATTCAATTGGAATTTTGGAATTAGAGATTGAAATACAAAAATGCCCACCCATTCTCACCTGAATGTTTTGCTTAGAAACGGTTAACGATGATAACATTTCCTCTTCAATGATATCATAATATGTAAGCGATCGATTGTGATCGAGTATTTCTTCGGGAAAATTTGATACCGTCGCCGGTTTTCTGTTGGCCAAAAGTAATTCTTGTATGAATTTTTCTTCTTCTAAATCGTTTGCGATTGGCTGATGTTCTTCGTTGTTCATATCAAATCGGTCCAAAGTGCTTAAAATTTGTGTTGGTAGAAGATTTTGAAGCACTTCAGCTAGGGCTCCGTTTAAAATCTCTTTTTTTGTTTTGATGCTCATCGTTTGATATTGTTTCTGTTCTGTTGGTGTGTTGCGTTTATATTTTAAGAATGATAGCAAAAATGTAAATTTGTTGCAGATTATTTTTGAGGGGCCGTTCCGAAAATGTCAAATCACTTGCTATGCGGCATTCAATGCTATGATGCTCAAACTGTCAAACCCGTTCCTAATTTGTATATGTATTCATTTGCATTTGCAAGCTGTCGCAGTATTGATTTTTACTTGGTCACTTTTGGAGACTCGGCATTGCTGTAGAAAGCAATAGACTGAAAAGTAATCTAAATCCAAATCAATTTTTTAAAATGAACCGTGGTGGCCGGGCAACAAGAAGTAATATCAACAAATCGTTCGTTCCAGGTGGAGTAATTTCTAGTTTCACTGGAACTACACAAAATCAAACAGTTCCATCAGTTCCCAATTCAGCTCAACAATTAGCCACTGTAAGTCTTACCAATTTTGTGTATGTGGGTTTTTTCTCTGCCATTTTTTTTTTTTTACTGTTCTTCGTTCAGACTCGTCAGACAAAAAATTTGCATTTCCGTTTTGCACATTTTTGAATGAACTTGTTTGGCAAGTGCTTTTGTTTTGTTTTACAAAATGTTTTTGTTTGTAAATTGAAAGTTCAAAAAAAAAACATTGCAAAATTGAAACATTGAGCAACGTTAAGCAACTTCAATAGGGTTTCAGCCATTGACTAGTTAATTATGCACCAACGATGCGCCTGTCCCAGCCAACAGAACAAAAGAAAGAAAAAAACAATGTTTCAATTTCAGCGCAAAGTTTTTATTACTTTATTTTCTCGAAATTCGAAATTAATTTGAATTTATTTTATCTTTAAATTTTTTTTCCATTCCCAAAGTGAATTTCAATGAGAGAAAAATCACTCAAAATGCTCTCAATGTAGTCGGGGATTCAGCACTATTGTATTTCATTTCTATTTTAACAATATAATTTCATTTTTCCACAAAAAAAAAAAAACAAACCAAAAAAAAAAACGAAATCGACAATATTATTATTCGGCCTGTGTTTGTGTTTTTTGAAATGTTCTATAACATGAGATGAGTTGCGACTCACCATGTTTTTTTTCTGTAGTTATCGTAATGTTATTACCGATCGATGAACATTGACCGCTGCTACCTTTTTTTCCATATTGAATTTCGTTCGACTTCTTTGAGAAATCGCTTATAAATGTGTGTCGTTCCACCAGAAATTTGGATCCCAGAATCGAAGTTTACATTGAAAATGATAATCAAAAGTTTTGCTCTTCTATACAATATATATGATTATTATTATCAGTGTTTAAACATTGGAATCTCGATTTCTGGCATTTTATGGAACAACCGCCTACCAATGCGATTCATTTAGGGAAGCCAATGTAAATTAAATTTGAGAGAAAAAAGTTCGGAGTTGAATGATTGCATGCGCAAAAAACGATAATTAAGGGAAAAAAATCCTGGTCGAATTGGTTATGCATCGGAATGCAAATTAGTTTTCTTTAATCAAAACAAAGGTCAATAATGATGACGTTTAGAGTAGAAATTATATTTGTTAAGATTTTTGAGATAAATTTCCTAAACGAAATGAGTCATGAGATCATGGGCCACAATATGCAAGGAAACCATCATGTTCATCGCGAAAACTTTGCGGCTTGATCAAAGTGATTTCAATTTTGAATGGTAATGCTGTGAGGTATGGTTATTTTATCATACATAATTTTTCCAAATTATATTCATATATTTTCAAATATAAAAAGTTTTTTTGAGGACTTTCCGCAATATTATATAATAATAACAAGTTTTTACGTTTGCAATTGGATTAATGAAAAAATAAAATAAATAAATAATTATTGTCTGATAACTGATGATTGGAATCAGAAGGATATGATCGTAATACGGGATTGGATTCGTCTTGATTATTATATGAATATCTTTGCAGCTTAAAACAGTCGCATATTCGTTTCAATAACACTTTCGAATTTTTTCATGGTTAGAGCAACATTCAAGTGAAAATTCAAGAGCCAGCAGTACAAATGATGACAAAACCGACTCTTACCGCAACCGCAGTCCCATCTCAAACTCTAGTACCAGGAACACCGGCTGCATCCGCTGTCAAACAAGAACAAATGATCCTTCCATCCGTCGTCGATTCATCAGCAGCTGACGGGCAATCCGAAAATGGCAATGGATTTAAACGTCGTTTTTCACGTCAACCAATCCCGAAAAAATTGAAACGTTTACGACGCAATCGCCGTTTGCGCAAAATTTTAACACCAAAAAATGCATTAATGTCATTGCATGAACTTTTGGGAACGGGATTGTCAGACTTTACAATAATGCCAGAAGAGCGTGGCTTTGTTGCAACGGTGTATGTGAACAATGTTCAGTATGATGGTCACGGAACATCAAAAATGTCCGCTAAAAATAATGCATCAGAGAAGGCCTTGCGTGATATTATCATTCAACGAATGGTTCAAGCACCAAAACAAATCAAATCAAACACCGAAGGGAACGCTACTGGCGGTTAGTCTCATATATCTTAACTTCAATTATAAATAATATTAATAATTATTGAACAAATAACAAATAAATTTTCAGAGGATAATTTCCACGAAGACATTGAAATGGCTGAAAATGAGGAAAATGATAACGAGGGGGAAGTTCCAATGCTTCATTTGGCATCATTTGCATTGCATAAATTGTTCAGTGAATGGCAATCCGAAGGATTTGAGATTCCTGATTTTAAGCTTGGTACGAATGCTGGGAGTGTCACTTCAACTGGAGGCTCAATCGAAAATATGGTCATCGATAAACCGGTTAAGGCACCCGGAACACCACCAAAACGTATACAAATTCCAGAAAATGCTAATACCATGCATCCAACCACATTATTGTGCATGGTGCGTTTCATTCAAAGTGTTGAGAGTGTCAAATGATATCAAAAAATGATTGATTTTGTTTTTTTCTTTTTTTTTTTTTTTTTGGTTTTTGCTTTCATAGATGCGTCCAGCAACGAAATACGTTGATTTAGGTAGCGAAGGTCAGGTACCGAATACCTTACATCGAATTGGTGTCGAAATCGATGGTCAACATTTTATTGGAACAGCGAAAAATAAGAAATTGGCCCGAAAATTTGCTGCCATCGATGCATGCAATCAAAATTTTGGCACCACTTTTGTCAAAGAAGAGGTTTAAACTATTGAAATTGAGAACAAAAATTTGGACGAACTACAATTTATTGAAAAATAATAATCCATTTTATTAGAAAAATAATAATCCATTGTATTAGAATGGATCAGAATGTATTGTATTTGACGAAAATTCTCTGAATAATAATCCATTTTATTGGAAAAATAATAATTCATTTTATTAGAATAGTTTGATGGTTCAGACTATCATCTGGCAACTGTCCTTCTTCAAATTTAAAAGATTAAATTGTTGATGGAAACATAATCACGATGTTTTGAGTGGATTTCAATAAATATCAATGTCAAAAAATGAGCTCACATGCCTCAAATGTTTTGTTTTTTTTTTCATTTCACAACATCGTTCAGTTCTTGCATCTGATTTTTGTAAAGTTTTCTTAAACATTTGAGCTATTTTCAGCGTGTTTTGAAATGATTTCCCGTGCCCTTCAAAGTGCCACCAACTTTGCCAACAGAGAGTCTCTTTAATTCAGCCGCATTCAAAGAAATAAGCCACTGCCATCGCTTCAATTAGCATTATCAACATTTTCAACGGATGCCATCAAATATTCCGAAAAGCCTGAAAGTCCTGACAAGACGAATTCTTCACAACTGGTAAACAACACATTTGAACCTAAATTTGGTTCAAAATAAAATTCAACATTTGTATTATAGCGCACGAGATTAAATTTGCGATGGCAAAAGTTACCAAAATATCCACCGATCGATTTTGTTACGGACTTGAATGAAGAACGTTTTTTGCCGACAAATTTCAAAACCGTTCAGCATGACAATTATCAATATCAAGCATGTTTAGACGATTATGTACAAGTTTATTCGTCTGGCTATCAAATGCCGCGTCCACCTGGTGCTTGTGGTGGATATGCCGTTTATTATGGAAAAGATCATCCTCTGTAAGCGTTGATTTTTTTAGTTTAAAAAAAAAAACAAATTATAAACAAAGAAAATGTTCATTTTCATAATATTTTCTCCATAGGAATGAATCGGGTCCAGTTGATCGAAGACAAGGACCTCATCATACCAAACTGTTTGGATTTTTGCGTTCACTAAAATCTATTCCGCAGGGTTTATCCTCAAAAGTCAGTTTCAATGTCGATGACTTGGGATTGGGCCGATTTGTTACATATAACTTGCCGCTTATGAGCGAAAATGCGTTTCGTAGTGCGTACTCAGGCAAACTGAATAAGGATTTGAAAACAAGTATGGAAATAAATACATTATTGAAACCTCGATCGCATTTAAATATTCAAGTATGGAAATAAATACATTATTGAAACCTCGATCGCATTTAAATATTCAAATTCAGTACACACCAAACGATATTAGTTTTCCACCCTCATTCTATGCAGATAAAATTGCCAGAAATGCTGCTAACGATGCTCAACGACAACAGCGAAAGCAAAAAATTCATTTTTGTGATGAGTTTTGAAATTCGAATTTTAGATTTCGAGCAAATAAATATATTGATTCACTGAGTGAACAGTGAAAATTAAAGTGTTTTCTGTATCAAAGTCAAACAGAATTTTAATTACAAAATGAACGATTTCTATTCTTGAAATGTTTCTCCGCAAAAATGCAGTGTCCTCCCATATCATTTATCAAACTAATTGAATAAATCCCATCCCTAATTCCGGATACTCTTTACTTTGCGACGTTCTCTGTATAAAGACAATTTTTGGACTGAAATAAAGTAAAATCTTTCATTAACGGCAATTCAGATTCAAAAGTCGAATATCAGGTGGAACATCACTCACTGTAAGGATCAAAACGTATCGTTTCCAGTTTATCGGCCAATCGCTCACGAATCCTCATATATTGATGACCGCTCACCGCACTGTCCATCAAAACCAAAATATGCCTGTAATAAATGCAAGCATTCGCATCAAATTAAAGAAAAGTGGCGTTTTGTTTATGATTTACTTAATTGGCTTTAGGTTTAGCCTGCAAAACATTTGTGAAAAACATTTTTCACTGAAATGAATGATTTTCCTTCCGAGTTTTGTGGAGATCAAATTAAAATTGTCAAAATGTTAGGTTATCGATTGAATTTTTTGTGAATATGTCAAACCAGCGGCCTATATAATACCTGTCAGGTCTCCAGATACTCAAGACAAAAATTCAAGTATGGAGATTCAAATATGAAGATCTACAAGGATCGAACCCCTGTGGGAATTATTTTTTTCCACAGTTTTTTCCAATTTTTTATCTTGGAAAATGTAATTTATGCTCTCTCATAACATTATTTAAACAGAATTTATCAGAAAAAAAAATTATTGAGAGAGTCAAATTAAGCAAATATGTTCTGATTTATTCACTCTCGTAGGTATGGCCATACCGGGCTCTAGTACGGAGACTTGAGTATGGAGACTTCGGTATTTGGAGACCTGACAGGTAATATATGGGACGCTGTGTCAAACTTCCCCCTGGTGAGCAAAATGAGCTTATAACAGCTATTGCGATGTGAAAAAGATATTTAGACGACATTCATCGAACACGTGGAGTGAAACAAAGACCACCATTTATCGCTGTTCACGAATAACAGAATAAACAGTTTATTGTGCCGAAATGGAACAAATTTTGGGATTCCGTTGCAAACACAAAAAATAAATCATCTAAATCAAATTGACGAAATGTTGCGTTCGAATGTGATTGAATATACGAAAAATTTGGACATTACGTCGTACAACAATGGCCAACGTGAAACACTCAATCCGGGTATGTTATAGAAAATTATCATTTTTGATTCTTTTTTTCCAAATCACCATTGAACTCAATGTTATTATTTTGAAAACATATTTCAGATGTTCGTGCTATGGCCGACACCGTATGGCGATCGTACAACGATGGATGCAGTGTACATCTATTAAATCCAGAAACATTTATGCCCCAGTTACATCGTCTGAACGCAACACTCCAAGAATTTTTTAAATCCTGTTGCGTTCTCAATAGTGTATTTATTTCCATATTCGTTTCCAAGTCCTTATTCAATTTGCCTGTGTGCACACTCCGGAACGAATTTTCACTCAGTGAAAATTCGTTCCGGAGTATGCACACAGGCAAATTTAATAAGGACTTAGTAACAAATATGGAAATAACTACATTATTGAGAACGCAACAGTATTTAACATTCAGTTGTCAGTATACACCGAATGATATATCTTTTCCGCCCGCAAAATATGCGAATAAAATGGCCATTAATGTTGCTAATGATGCTTAACGAAATCGACTGAGACACGATGCATGTGAAAAACTTTGAATTCATTTAATAAATTAGTAATTGAATAAATGATGAATTGTCCAAAAAATATTATTGGCTTCTTTTTGCTTTCAGTTAATTGTCTCAAAATAAAGTTGAAAAGGATTTGGTGTCCTTTTGCGAACAAAAAATTCAAATAATCTCCTCCTAATGGTTGGATTGATGGCAATAAGGCACAATTTGCATTAAAATATATGTGCATTTAATTTTCGATTCATATTCAAATCGATGCGAATCAATTTCGATTCGCATGAAACTTTTTAACGATAAACAGAAACATAACCTCGGTGTTTCGAGTGTGGAATACGACAAACGTCAATGTCAAAGTGAAGACTCACATGCTCTGAGTTCTAAATATTTCTTTATTATTTCATCGTCTTTTCAAAATTCATTTAATTTAAAACTGATTTTCCACGAGTTTTCAAATGCTTTCCCGTGCATTTCAAATCGCCATTGGCACAAGGTAATCCATTTATGAATCTGGTTTGGTGTTGATTTTGCTCACATAAAATTCTCTTATTTCAGCCTCATTCAAAGAAATAAGCCACTGCCATTGCTTCAATTAGCATTACCAACATTTTCAACGGATGCCACCAAATATTCCGAAAAGCCTGAAAGTCCTGACAAGACGAATTCTTCACAACTGGTAAACAACACATTTGAACCCAAGTTTAGCTCAAAATGAAATTCAACATTTGTATTATAGCGCACGAGATTAAATTTGCGAAGGCAAAAGTTACCAAAATATCCACCGATCGATTTTGTTACGGACTTGAACGAAGAACGTTTTTTGCCGACAAATTTCAAAACCGTCCAGCATGGCAATTATCAATATCGAGCATGTTTAGAAGATTATGTACAAGTTCATTCGTCTGGCTATCAATTGCCGCGTCCACCTGGTGCTTGTGGTGGATATGCCGTTTATTATGGAAAAGATCATCCTCTGTAAGCGTTGTTTCTTTTTAGTTGAAAAAAACAAACGAATGATAAACAAAGAAAATGTTCATTTTCATAATATTTTCTCCATAGGAATGAATCGGGTCCAGTTGATCGAAGACAAGGACTTAATCATAGCAAAATGTTTGGATTTTTACGTGCATTAAAATCTATTCCGCAGGGTTCATTCTCAAAAGTCAGTTTAAATGTCGATGACATGGGATTGGGCCGATTTGTTACATTTACCTTGCCGATAATGAGCGAAAATGCATTTCGTAGTGCGTACTCAGGCAAACTGAATAAGGATTTGGAAACAAGTATGGAAATAAATACATTGCTGAGAACTCGAACGGATCTAACAATTCGAATTCAGTACACACCAAACGATATTGATTTTCCACCCTCATACTATGCCGATAGAATTGCCAAAAATGCTGCTAATGACGCTCAACGACGACATGGAAAGCAAAACATTCATTTTGATGATGAGATTTGAAACGAATTTTAGATTTCGAGTAAATAAATATATTGATTCACTAAAGTGAACAGTGAAAATTAAAGAGTTTTCTGTATCAAAGTCAAACAGAATTTTAATTACAAAATAAACGATTTCTATTCTTGAAATGTTTCCTTTATTAATTTCTTCACAAAAATGCAATGTCCTCCCATATCATTTATCAAATTAATTGAATAAATCCCATTCTTATTTTCGGATACTCTTTACTTTGCGACGTTCTCTGTATAAAGACAATTTTTGGACTGAAATAAAGTAAAATCTTTTATTAACGGCAATTCAGATTGAAAAGTCGAATATCAGGTGGAACATCACTCACTGTAAGGATCGAAACGTATCGTTTCCAGTTTATCGGCCAATCGCTCACGAACCCTCATATATTGATGACCGCTCACCGCACTTTCCATCAAAACCAAAATATGCCTGTAATTAATGCAAGCATTCGCATCAAATTGAAGAAAAGTGGCGTTTAATTTATGATTTACTTACTTGGCTTTAGGTTTAGCCTGCAAAACATTTGTGAAAAACATTTTTCACTGAAATGAATGATTTTCCTTTCGAATTTTGTGTAGATCAAATTAAAATTGTCAAAATGTTAGGTTATCGATTGAATTTTTTGTGAATATGTCAAACTTCCCCCTGGTGAGCAAAATGAGCACATAACAGCTATTCCGATGTGAAAAAGATATTTAAACGACAATTCAACGAATACGTGAAGTGAAATAAAGACCACCATTTACCGCTGTTCACGAATAACAGAATAAACAGTTTATTGTGCCGAAATGGAACAAATTTCGGCATTCCAAGCATATCAAACATCCGTTGCACACACAAAAAATAAATCATCCAAATCAAATTCATCGAAACAGTCGAACAAAAAGGCAAGCATTGTTCCGACAAATGGTGAAACATTACAGCACACACAAAAAGTGAGTTTTCTTCATTGAATTTCATCTCGTTTTTTGTCATCTCGCGCTCAATGAATAATTCAATTTTTTCTCCCATTATTGTTTTACATTTGAAGCGGAAAATTCCATTAGACATTTCGGAAATTGTATCGCCAGCTTATCGTCCGGTCCCGGTAGGTTCACAAGATTCGGTAAGTTTAAAATTTGAATTCACTTTGTCCAAGAATCGATGCTTTTTAGACTGTGTCATCCAGTCAAGGCAGCAATAATTTGAGCCAATCGAGTACAAGCCACACTCAAAAGTCAAAAAATAAAAAACATAAGACAAACGAACATAACACTACATCTGTTATAAATAGCACAACAATGGCTGGCCCAGCAATTGGTATTCAAATGGTGAATAGAAGCAGCATCGATGTTGGCGAAAGTCTTTTTATACATTTGATTAATGGCGTTGATAAGGATCAGTTTATGACAAATTTTTGGGAACGAAAACCGTTGCATATTTCACGCAAAAATTCTGACATTTACAATCCGTTGGGTATTTCGTTGGCATCGGTTGATGAAATGTTGCGTTCGAGTGTGATTGAATATACGAAAAATTTGGACATTACGTCGTACACCAATGGTCAACGTGAAACACACAATGCGGGTATGTTGTAGAAAATTCTATTTTTTTTTCTTTTTTCCAAATCACCATTGAACTCAATGTTATTATTTTGAAAACATATTTCAGATGGTCGTGCTATGGCCGACACCGTTTGGCGATCGTACAACGATGGATGCAGTGTACGTCTATTAAATCCACAAACATTTATGCCCCAATTACATCGTCTGAACGCAACACTTCAAGAATATTTCCAGTGTTTAGTCGGTGCAAATCTTTATCTAACTCCACCGGGTAGCCAAGGATTTGCACCACATTATGACGATATTGAAGCATTTGTTTTACAAATCGAAGGTCAAAAACGTTGGCGCATTTATCGACCACGAAGCGAAGCCGAGAAACTTCCACGGGAATCATCTGGTAATTTCAACGAAACAGATATGAAAAGCATGGAGCTTTCATTAGAAGTCATTCTGAAGCCGGGCGATCTGTTGTATTTTCCCCGTGGTTACGTTCATCAAGCCAACACCATCGACGGTAAATATTTTATTTTATTTTTTCTATTTGTTTTTGCATTTTTTTTTTCTTCAAATTTTTGTTCGATTTTTATCCAATTACTTGATGGCTTTTTGTTTTCGATTTTTAACGTTGAAGGTTATGTTACATTGAGTATGTATCAAAAGACATCATTCGCCGATTTATTTGAAGAATTGATAAAGACATCATTGACAAAGGCAATTGCAAATGAAGTTTCATTTCGATATGGTCTCCCGATCGATATTTGGGAAAATTTCGGTGCTTCATATGAAAATTATGCATCCAATCGCAAAGAGCACATCAAAGATCACATTCGAGCATTGTTTGAACGTTTACTTAATCACATGAATGTTGATGAAGCCGTCGATCGATTGGCTGTTAAATTTCAACACGATGCATTGCCACCATACATCAGACAAGATGAAAAAAATTTATTACCAATTGATACAAAAGCCATCGTCAAATCGAATGGCAAAATGGAAATGCAATTGCCACATTCAAACACCGAAGTTCGTCTTTTGCGCGCGAATATCGTATGTTAAAATTGAGCTCCGTTGAATTTGACAAAAAAAAACAAAATATTTTTCGGTCATTATAATTTTTCCATTTCTATCACCTTTTCAACGCAGGTACGTTTGACAACCCATGATGATGAGCTTCGATTGTATTATTATTCTGACAACTCCAAGGAGTACCACGAAAATGAAGTCAATTACATTGAATTGGATGACAGTGCTGTACTCATTGCCAATAAATTGATTCACAACTATCCGGCATACATAAAAATTCGCGATTTGGACGAAAGTTATGAATGCGCGTTGTCCATCGCTTGTGCGTTGTGGGAACGAGGATTATTGATGAGCAAAAAACCATTGTAAACAGCAAAAACAATCAAAGTCTTGTCCCATATTAAATACCTCATTCTCATTATTTCGTTCTGCATTAAGTCTTAAGAGTCTCTGCTTAATTTTTCAGCACAGCTACATTTTATAATGAAACTTTATAGGAGCAAAATTTTCAAAATTCCACCACTCCCTTAACTGGAAGAAATGATGCACCAGAGCGAGCCAACCTTATAGTCTCACTAAGCAGTTAAGTAGTTGTGGACCAATTGGATGCATTTACTCTGGGGTCATTGCCCTATGCTTTTTAATATGATATATAAATGCCTGTGCATATGAATATGTGCTTTTACTTACAGAATTTAATTTACTCGCTTTTTCTTACTCCAGAGTAAATGCTACTTCTACTCAAATTTAATGCATACGGCCCAACAATGCTTCAGTAAAAATGCTAACATTTTCAATGGAAAAGTTTCAATTTATTTTGAATATATTTGAATAGAATACAGTTCAAAGATTCAATAAGGTCTTTCACAACCGGCGAATTTTCGAAATCCTTCGAATAACTTGATGCCTTCAAGAAGCCAATTCATCAAACCAACATCGGCAATCGCACCATTTTTAATGAGTATTATTAGCATGCCAACATTACCTACAAGAATGAGATTTAATACAATTCCGGTGGAGAAAAAAATATTACATTTTTTAAGTTACCACTTTTGAAGTTTGTAGTGGCTATAGCGAGTGGTGTTGTTCCATTGTTTGTTACCATATTAACGTTTGCACCGTTTTCTAGCAGCAACTGAGCAACTACTTCATTCCCTACAATGAGGAGAAATTTTTTTTTCTTCCAAATATTGATGAAGCCCCACGCGTTAATTTAATGTTGATCAATATTACCTTTAATTACAGCCAAATGAAGTGGTGCATATCCTTGATCATTCTGTGCATTCACATCTGCACCTCTGCATATTAAATGTTTAAATAAACCTTTGTACAAATATTTCATATCGAACGGAGATGGGTTAGTTTGTCTTATAGCTTTGTGTAACAATGTTTCCCCATCCGGATAGTATTTGCCATTGATATCAGCTCCATTTTCAAAAAGAAAGTCCAACACTCGTTCAGCTCTTGTAGAAACTGAAAAATGTGTTTAGTTTACTTTTGTTCGAAAAATAAATAATTTTACTTTAAAAAAAACTTACTACGCCAAAAAGCATTTGAAAGCATATGTGGAATAGTATCAACATCGATAATTGCACCATTTTTGACAAGCATTTTCAAAATTTCCACATCATCATAAGCTGATTTTGGATTTGAAAATAAAATATTAATTATATTTCCTGACTGAAAATTTATACAACAATTTATGCGAATTACCAAAACGGAGAGTCCTACGAATAACTGTATCCCCATTAGAATGTCGTAAATTGACATTCAAGCCATTATCAATGAGCAACTGTAGAACTTCAGTAGAATGTCCTTAACAAATTGAAGATCATTTTTAGGAATATTATTTCTAAATATTCACAACAATAAGGCTGAATTACCTTGAATAGCGTTCTGAAGAAGTTCGAATTGTTTTTCTGGATTGACCGTTACACCACTTGCAAATAGAGATTTTATCAAAGTCACATTGCCTGTATAAATTAATATTAGTAATATTGATTTTTTTTTGTAAAAATAGGGACATATGATGTACAAACTTTGTCTAACAGCTTCAACAAGTAAAGCCTCGGTGTGCGTCCTGTTTTCTGTTGCACTAAATATATTTCAAAAAATTAATTTTCGTGTTTTCATTAAAGGATTGAATTTTGGTATTGAATGATTTTTTTGTGGCACTAGAAAGCACTAATTGAGTACTAAATCAATGAACAAGTTAAAAAAACGACTATGAATCCTCGGTTGAAAAAAATGAACCAATTTAGTTCAAACTTTGTTCTACGACAGAAATTCCTCACATAAATTTAAATCACTTCAATTTTGAATTCTTTATAAAAAAAAATTCGATACTCACGATTTTTCTTCAGAGTTATTATTTGGTGCAGCATAAACTGCGACAACAAATGATAAAAATGCAATGAGTAATTTCATTTTTTTAATGAACTCTCAACAATCAATATACACTTTGAATTTTTAAGGAGAGAAACTTATAAATGTGCGTATAGTTCAAAAGAAAGAGAATGACTACAATGATCAAAATCTAAAATCTACAACATTTCTGAACTATTCCTTCCAAGGAAAACGTAAAGACTAAAAATACAAGATATATATTGTATATATGTTCTTTGTTTCCTTTGTATGGCATTAATCTTTGCATTTTTCTTGGAAGGAATAGTTCAGAAATGTTTTAGATTTTAGATTTTGATCATTGTAGTCATTCTTTTACTTTTGAGCCATACGCCAGGTATTTCATTCCAAGAAAAATGTAAAGACTTTCGTCATAAAGCATTGAACAAAACCAAAAAAAAAGTAATAAAGTGCCATAGAAAGGAAACAAAGAACATATATATATGAATCGCTGAGAATAAATATGGGACTTCTCAAAACTGCCGAAGATAATCCCAGAATAAAATAAATGCGTTATCTTTCGCAATTTTGAGTAGTCCCACATTTATTCTCAGCGATTCATAAATATCATGGATTTATTCGAAAAATTGATAAAAACATCATTGACAAAGGCAATTGTAAATGAAGTTTCCGATATGGTCTTTCGATCGACATTTGGGAAAATTTCGGTGCTTCATATGAAAATTATGCATCCAATCGCAAAGAGCACATTAAAGATCACATTCGAGCATTGTTTGAGCGTTTACGTAATCACATGAATGTTGATGAAGCCGTCGATCGATTGGCTGTTAAATTTCAGCACGATTCATTGCCACCATACATCAGACAATATGAAAAAAAATTATTACCGATTGGTACAAAAGCCATCATCAAAATGAATGGCAAAATGGAAATGCAATTGCCACATTCAAACACCGAAGTTCGTCTTTTGCGCGCGAATATCGTATGTTAGAATTGAGCTCCGACAAATATCACATTCAGAGCTGGATTTTCATTTGTATAATTGTATTCGATGCACAGGATTCAATTCACCGAAACAGATTGAAATGAAAATGAGATTTTTCCCTTTGAACATATGACGACCCTAAATCTTCACAAATAAAATGTTTTCTTTCCTCAAATTTGAATCAATTTTCTATTATTATTATTATTATTTAGTGTTATTGTTTATTAGTTGGACTTAAAGCAGCACCCGACTGGAAGCTTTTCGAAAGAGAAACGACAATTAAAAGTAAATTCTAGATAACA
>GL501485.1:763887-784401 GCA_000149185.1 Mayetiola destructor | reverse complement strand
ACCTGCTATACTAGTTTCATTCAATTGCCAGAAAAAAACCCCTAATTTGTTGGTTAGTGTAATTTAATTGAAAAGTCGATTTTCGTCATTTGTCATTTGTAATTTTTATTGAATTTCATACAAATTTTCTGTTTTTTTTTTTTAGTTTTAATTGGCAAAGGTTAAGAGTAGAACACTTGCACGGACCATTCAAAATCACGACTTTATCTTATTTAAAAATTTTTTTACAAGACCTGTTATTTTCTTGTTTTTCGATTTCTCTTCTTTTGATGATGTCTTTGAAGTATCCTGTGATTCAAGCAAGAATTGTTCTTGCTCAGCTCTCAATGATTCCAATGACTGATGAGGATTCGGTGTCATTTCCCTAATGGTTGCCGATGAGCATGATCTCCTTCGCAACTCCGATGATTCATTCGAGGCCATTTTTCCCTCATGTCTCAATGAGTTGCTCAGCTGACCAACACTCGATGCTCTTCTCTCAATAGTCGCCGATGAGCTTGATAAGCTTGATGATGCCCTTGACATTTCTCGTCTTTGTTTCTCGTACATTGCTTGCGCAACCATCAATGATTTTTGTGCGTCAACCGGATTCGATAATGCCCTTGACATTTTTGATGTTTGTTTTTGGAACATTTCTTGCTCAATTCTCAATGATTCCGCTGCATCACGTGATGCCTTTTTACCTGTTGGAATTTCTAATGCTCCCATTTGATCTTCAATCGGTGTCACAATTTGCTCAAGGAGCTCGCTGATTTTCATTATGGCCTCTTTCAAATCTTTGAATCGGGTTTTCTGCAATAATTTAATCGCTTTAGTGATAACTGGATATGTTTCTTTCAATCCTTTTGTTTCTAGCGCATATCTTTCAGTTGGGCTCATAATGATTTTTTCGGTTGCCTTCTCTGTGCTTCCTTCGGTTGTTATTTCTTTGCTCTCTTCGGTTGCCATTTCTTCGCTTTCTTCGGTTCCCTTCTCAAAATCAATCACTATAAGTCTTCGTATAATACGAGCATGTTTTATGTAATCATCCAATTTAGAATTATTTAAAATATTTTTAAACTCATCGTAAATTTCGTTCAAATTCAATAGGTACACTTGCATCTCATCGAATTTTTCCCAATTCTCGTTCATATGGTCGTGAATGAAATCTATTGCATTAATCAACTTTTCAATGTATTCATAGGTTGGTTGTAATGATAGCAATATTTTAAGCAAACATTTTTCAAAGTGATTCGCTTTTTTTTGGAACTCATCGACATCTTCCTTTTCTGGAAATGGAGGTTCACCATCATTTTGACACAAAAAAGCTTCGCTACTCAAAAAACCCTGGGTATAGTAGTAACTTATAGTATTGAACATGTAATAAATCCGCTTTACGACACGGTTCGAAGCCTTCAGTAATTGACGTTCGAAGGAACGTTTACCATAACTTTTTAATCTGTTTGACACACTTCGCTCAAATTTCTTAAAATTCACTAGAAAAATTGTTTCTTCGTTGATTATTGGCGGGTCACTTGAATCTTCTTTTTCATTGAAAGAAACGGATTTCCCAAGCGACGATTTTTTCCGGATTGCAGGTTTAATTATACAAGATTGTTGGAGTTGCGTTTGACTGGACTCCTTGCTGTTGGATGTGGACGCAATATCCGAACCACCACCACAGTCACCAAATCGGCCAATCTAAATGAATGAAATGAATCAACATTTTTGTAAAATATTTTCAATTACAATTCTTACAGTGGTTAGTAGTAACGTTGATAACAGGAAAAGCTTCATTTTGATCTGAGTGTCGATCCAGAGACGAATCAAAAATGTCGAAATGTTTGATGAATGTGATCATTTAAATACAAAATTCAAATGAATCGGGGTGAAACAATGTAAATACTAAAACATGCTGTTACTCAATGTTTTTTAATGGAAAAACACCAAGTTTTTTCGGTTTTCATGCAATTATTTTGCTAACGATCGATTTATTTCGATAGAATATAAAGATGTATTAGTTGTTTAAAATGGATGAACGGAATATTACAGGCCGCAAAATAATCGACACATGCGGCAAAAACAAATAGACGAAAAGAACATTTAACTTACAAATAAGAAAAATATAGCGTCATCTGAATTGGAGAAACACACTCCAACTTTAGACTAGTGAAAAAAAAAAGATGACACGCGCATCAATGAACGCTAAAAAATCGATTGGAGCCTCACGTTCTTAAACTGTAATAGTTATTTCAATCGACAATCTATTAAAAAAGCAATGAAACTTTGCTACATTTATGAATTTCATTGAAAAAACTTTGAAAAGATGCTCAAGCTTTCAAGTTTCAAAATGTTTCATTCATTTTCTTTTGTTTTTTTTTATGAAATCATGACTGATTGGCACATATTGATTGGATGGGTCATGTTTTTCACTATCAAACGCAATTATAACGAAGAAAATTTATTATTAGCATGTATATCAATATTGAAAATTCAAATTAAAGATGATCTCAAAGTCAAAATGATGATATTTGCGTTTGATAGTGCAAAACATGTCTGTTTTGAAAAGTTATTTTTGTATTACTCTAGAAAATAGTTATTTTTATGAGACAATTATAGAAATTTTGTTGAAATATAAATCATCTAAAATTGAACGTGTTACGTCAATGCAGGATTTAATCAAGGAAATACATTTGAATTGAATTTAAATTTATAATTTGAGAATTGTTGATGATACCAAGGAATAAATATCTTAAATGTTAATGAGCATCTTCTTGTGGACCTTAATTATTATTCTTTCTATTGTTAATTCGAACAAAGCGAATAATGACTAAACGAACCTTCAATAATAATTGATTTCTATTCAAGATACACTCCCAAAAAAAATTTCGGAAGTATCGCTTCGTGTA
The DNA here is from genome assembly GCA_000149185.1 of Mayetiola destructor. Taxonomy (NCBI): domain Eukaryota; kingdom Metazoa; phylum Arthropoda; class Insecta; order Diptera; family Cecidomyiidae; genus Mayetiola; species Mayetiola destructor. Next base: position 781,513 of record GL501485.1, on the reverse strand, counting down.
TGATTTAAAAAAATCTTCTTTTTTTTACGAATAATGAACATATTAAATGAACGGAGTATGGATTGCAAAAATATCGACATATGACAACGTAGTCTTTAATTTTAAATAATCCGCACATGCGGCAAAAATAAATATACGAAAAAAAACACCTTACTTACAATTAAAAAAAATATTGCGTTGTCTAAATTGAAGAAACACACTCCAATTTTAGACTAGTGAAAAACAATATAACACGCGCATCAATGAATGATAAAAAATCGATTGCGGCCTTTCAATTTTAAACTGTAATAATTATTTTAATCCACAATCCATTAAAAAAGTAAAGAAATTGCGCCACGTACATGAACTTCATCGACGAAACAATGAAAACATGTTCAAGTTTTCAGGTTTCAAAATGTTTCATCTATTTATGCATTTGTTTTTTTATGAAATGATGACTAATTGGTACGTATCGGTTAGATGGGACATACAAATATAGTTGGATTTATTGCCTGTGAATGTGTTTGATGTCCGTTTGAAGTGACCTTACGAGTTTTATACAAAAACTCAGTAGTCCACAATTTCAATGGGTCGAATTCGAATAGAACAATATTAAGCAGAACAACAACAACAACAACAACCAAATTCAAAACGAAAGCGATGTAAAGACAATAATTGGAGATGGCACACGACATACACGGCATCCAATGTTCATCATTTTACAAACGAATTATTTGAAATCGTTTTGACGGTCACACACAAAATGTATGTTTCGGTTTCATGTGAAAATAGACTTTTTTTAATTGATGTGCTGATAGCTGTTCATGTAGATCATAAAATGAATTTAAACAATACGCTACATTGCGATACAATAGCATCGTTTGGTTCGATTGCGTTTTTTGACTAAAAAACACATAGTTTGTCACCTGTTCAAACAGTACTATTTGCGTACTCGTTTAGATTCACTTGAACGATTCAAATTAATTTTTTTCCGCAAAAATTATAATGGAAAAATGAGAAACAACCTCCACAAAAGATTATTTTGAAAGCATATGACTGTGCAATGATATTTATTGTTTCCAAAAAAAAAAGAAATCTCAATTGATTAACATCTATTATTTGGAAGTGGTTTTAAAAAATTTCCATTCGAAGAAAAAGTTCTTAAATGATTTAATTAATGCCGGAACTTTATCGATTTTCAGCACTTGTTTGATCAATGCATGGAATTTTTTGATTGCCTTTTGTGGTTTTTTCCAATTAATTTCTATTGCTGAATCAAGCGCGTTCAGCAACTTTGGATAATGTTTTTCCAACTCAGCGACATTCTTTGTTAAAGCCGCATCGGCCTCTTCTATCTCGATTTTTGCACTTTCATAGTCTATCATTGTTCTCCGTATATTCTTGAGGGGTTTGATGTACGATTCAATGGGGAAGTCCTCGAACTTTTTTTCAAATTCGCTGTACGCATTCTGCACCAATCCTGATTCTTTATTCATTTTGTTCAATTGATTTTTGCTGATTTCAGCACAGTGATTATTTTTCATCATATTATACAATTCCTCGTTCAATAAATATGCCGGTTCCAATTCATTAAACAATTCTTCTAATTTTTCATTGAGAGAATCTTTTTGTTCTTGTAATTTCTCAATAGTTCCCGTATCTGGAAATAGAATTGGCCTTTCTTCGGAAACTTCACTTTGAGCCAGAATAATGTCACTTCTTTCGAAAACCAATTTATATTTGAAGATTTTCTCGAACATTAAATAGTTGTTTTGCATAACGTCAACCCAACATTGCAAAAATTTGATTTTCCTTGCATCTGAGCCAAAAATTTTGCATTTCTCGACAATATTTTTGCTGAATTCTTTTTTATTCATCCAAAATATTGTATTTTCGTATTTTATTGTTGGTGCATCTTGACGCTCTGGGCTTTTTTTGAAAGAAACAGATTTCTCAAATCTTGGGCTTGCGTTCGAACTTTTAAGCGCTGATCTAAACGATTGTGAATTTTCTAATTTGGCCGATGGAGAAACATGAAGGGCATCTGGTCTCATCTCATCGAGTTTCGATAGACTATCGGACGTAGCTCCTGTCGCTGGCTTTGGTGGTTTTGAATCTCCACAATCACAATCGTTCCAACACTAAATTTGAAAAAAAAAAGAAATATTTATTGGAAAAAAATTTTTGAAATCCACCTCAAAATTTGCGAAACATTAAATTCGATGCTTACAATGGCTATTAGAACAATGATAAACGAAACAAAATTCATTGTGATCCTGGTTTTTCGTTTAGTATAAACTCAAATTGAAAATTAACTGTAATTGTTTAATTGACGCGATGCGAGCTTATATACAAAATTCATATGATAAGTGGTTACGTGTCGGAATGTTTCCTTCAATGTCAATTCTTTCAACGAATTGCGATCGTGTCGTAGTTTATTATCGTTTAAAGTTTGTATTTTTCATTTATTTCGCAAAAAAAAAACTATCTGACGAAACACATTATTATTGGATGATGATCAACTAAATGTGTTGCAAGTTCATGAAAAATGGGATTTTGATTCATAAATGCACGTAAGTGGGAATGAAAACAGAAGCCTTATTCACAATATTGTAACATGTTATCCGTAAAAAAAAATCATGTCCCAGACATGATTCACGCAATATGGTAGTTGAAATTGGTTTTAGTTGAAATCTTCATCGATTTTCTGCATTCAACGGTTGCTCAGACACAATTGATTTTCTCTTGATAATTCAAATTTGAAAAAAAAATCAAGTTATTTCTGTTAATCGCTTTGATACTGGCCGTTTTATGTTTATTTAAATTTTATTGTACGATAATTCTGTGATTCGTTCTAGAAAAGTTCATTTTCTTTTCTGTCGATAAGTTTGGTCACACTGTTGATTGTTCATCAAAATCATCCTCGTTTACGGAAGATATTATGTCCGACGATGCATCTAACTATAAAGTACGGATATCAAAGTTGAAAAAAAAAATTTTTTGCGGCTAAGATCGCCAACTATTTTCATGACCCATCTAACCAATCCAATTAGTCATCATTTCCTAAAAAAAACGCATAAATAAATGGAACATTTTGAAACCTAACAGCTTGGACATCTTTCCATTGTTTCATCGATGAAGTTCATGTACGTGGCGCAATTTCTTTACTTTTTTAATGGATTGTGGATTAAAATAACTATTACAGTTTAAAATTGAGAGGCCGCAATCGATTTTTTATCATTTATTGATGCGCGTGTTATATTGTTTTTCACTAGTCTAAAATTGGAGTGTGTTTCTTCAATTTAGACAACGCAATATTTTTTTTAATTGTAAGTAAGGTGTTTTTTCGTATATTTATTTTTGCCGCATGTGTCGATTATTTGAAATTAAAGACTACGTTTTCATATGTCGATATTTTTGCAATCCATACTCCGTTCATTTAATATGTTCATTATTCGTAAAAAAAAGAAGATTTTTTTAAATCATACACGAAGCGATACTTCTGAAATTTTTTTGGGGAGTGTATCGTGAACAGAAATCAATTATTATTGAAGGTTCGTTTCGTTATTATTCGCTTTGTTCGAATTAACAATAGAACGAATAATAATTGGGGTCCACAAGAAGATACTCATTAACATTTAAGATATTTATTCCTTGGTATCATCAACAATTCTCAAATTATAAATTTAAATTCAATTCAAATGTATTTCCTTGATTAAATCCTGCATTGACGTAATACGTTCAATTTTAGATGATTTATATTTCAACAAAGTTTCTATAATTGTCTCATAAAAATAACTATTTTCTTGAGCAATACAAAAATAAACTTTCAAAACAGACATGTTTTGCACTATCAAACGCAAATATCATCATTACGACATTGAGATCATCTTTAATTTGAATTTTCAATATTGATATACATGCTAATAATAAATTTTCTTCGTTATAATTGCGTTTGATAGTGAAAAATATGACCCGTCCAATGAATATGTGCCAATCAGTCATGATTTCATAAAAAAAAAACAAATGCATAAACAAATGAAACATTTTGAAACTTGAAAGCTTGAGCATCTTTTCAAAGTTTTTTCAATGAAATTCATAAATGTGGCAAAGTTTCATTGCTTTTTTAATAGATTGTCGATTAAAATAACTATTACAGTTTAAGAACGAGAGGCTCCAATCGATTTTTTATCATTTATTGATGCGCGTGTTATCTTTTTTTTTTTCACTAGTCTAAAGTTGGAGTGTGTTTCTCCAATTCAGATGACGCTATATTTTTCTTATTTGTAAGTTAAATGTTCTTTTCGTCTATTTGTTTTTGCCGCATGTGTCGATTATTTTGCGACCTGGAATATTCCGTTCATCTATTTCAAACAAATAATAATACATCTGTATATATTCTATCGAAATTAATCGATCGTTTGCAAAATTATTGCATGAAAACAAAAAAAAACTTGGTGTTTTTCCATTGAAAAACATTCTGGTCACTGATACTAGGATAGCTGTAAACTGTAAATGCGCTTGAAGCAAATAAGATTCGTTTAATTGATGCAATTTCCTTTTCGAAAGAAATTCTGCATGAATTACATGAATTGTGTCCTAAAATGGAAAATTCCTTGGCTAAAGTAAAGAAAATTAATTTCGGGGAATTAAAGGAAATTAGGAAAAAATTTCACAGTTTAGTCAAAACAGCCTTGAATATATTAATGATGCATGTAATAACGCCAAGAAGATCATTTGGGATTTTAGGATTTCATGTTTCATGAGAACAATTATTTTGTTTTATTTCATTTGAAGATAAAAGTTTTAATTGGTGAGAATACAATAATTCACAGCCAAACACACATTTGTATCCAGTATTGGTTCTGTTTTGTTGTTATCGAATTGTGAAAGGTGAACGCAGATGCTTTGCAATAAACGACGATTGAAAAATATTGATAGCTCAAAATGGTTTTTTTTTTTTTGGGAGGGGAAAAAAGAAATTATTTCCAATAAATTTAACGAGTACAACACGCGCGAAATGATACTGAAATAATTATTAGAACGTTGACACCCATCATTACGAACAACTTATCTTTAGCACCTTCAAGCATCATCAACTGGAATAAGCAAACAATTATTTATTGATTGTGAATATTGAGCGAAAATGAACTACATTGTTTTCGAATAGAAATGTACATAATCATTAACGATAGATCTTCGCTCCTGCGATGCAATCGAGAACATACAAATAAATTTTTTTATTGTTTTAATCGTATTAAAGGATTCATCGATTTACATTATCAATTCATATCAAGTTGAAATTTTGATAAAGATGATAATTTTTTGGTTGACCGTTGCCATATTGGCTCTTGTGAGTAATTCAAAAAAAAAAATCCTCTATTGGAATAGATAAATAAATTTGGTATTCTGGATTCGCTTTATTCAACAGGCATCTTGCTTTTGTGATTGTGCATCAAAGGGTAAAAAGGTTACATTTACTGAGACATTGGATTTAATGGATCCACCGGATGGTCCAGACGTCGCTTCAATCATCAATTTCACAAAATTCGAAAAAAATGTAAAAGAGAAATACAAATTATATGATAAAAAGACACATGAATGTGAATTCCTTGAATTTATATTCGTTGTGGTTGGTAAGACATATTCAATGTGGGATAAAATGTATCGCGCCGTCAATTTATTCGACAGCTATGCAGTGATTTTGGGACAAACTAATAGAGTGTTCAGAGGAGAAACTCTGTTTCCCGATCCAAAAACATTCGAAAGTTTGGAAAGCTATAAAACCTCTTTCAAGAATGAATTTGCAAATTTGTTGAGGTCAATAAGGCCAGCACATGAAATAAATACATCTTTAATTTCTTTGGTCGATCGCATGAACAACAGTACGAGAATCGATGCAACTCTAATGCCAGAAATGCATACAAAAATTGAAGAAATGCTCGAAATTCATCATGAATTTGATGATGCATTCAAATTTGCGTTTGCATTAAGAAAAATTGAGTATTTCACCGGTACATCGAAAGGTTCCGTTGTGCAAGTGCCAGTTAAACAAGATCCCACGAAAAAAGAGGCTAAAAAACTAACTGTTATGGAAATGTATAGAAAAAGTTTAAGTGACATACGAGTTATTGTCATCAAACTTGAATGTAATAATATTGATTTTAATACGGCAAGAGCAGCATTAAAGAAAATCATTAATATGTTGCATGAAAAAATCTATCCATCAATAGAAAAGTCACTTTATTTTGCAAAATCGATCAATTTTACCAGATTATGCGAAGCAATGGAAACGTTTTGGACTTTGGCCAGAAGAGCATTGAATGTTGAAGAGGCTTCTTCGTCAAACTAAAGCACAAAACCTAAATCAATATTGATCATTATTGTCAATCTTATGAAACTAAATATAATAAATTTGGAAAATAAAGATCAACGCGTAAAAATTTCCTTTGTGAAAATATTTATTTCAATTCATTCAAATCGAAAGTTTGGTTTACAAGTAAGTAGCGTATGGATAGGCATTGTAGGCTGTAAAGAGAATATTAAAAAAAGAAAAAAATGTATTTAAGAAAAATGAAATCTTGAGCACATTTGAGATTCAGTTGTTTATTCTTACCATAAGCTGAATATCCCAAAGAGTATGGTGATGCATAGACGGCTGGATAGGCCGAGTAAGCTGATGAATAGGCAACTGGTGCAGTGTATGCTGAATAAGCAACTGGGGCAGTGTATGCAGCTAAAACATGTGGTTTTGGTTTTGGGGCTGGTGCAGCCATTGTGCAGGCAATAGCCAATACAACGAAGACGATCTATTAAATCACAAATAAGAAATTCACAAAATATCCACAAAATATTCACTTAAATCCCAAACTTATTATTTATTGCCAAGCACTTGTACTTACAAATTGTTTGAACATTTTGATTTTTGAGTTTTTGGTAAAAAACGTTGTTATTGGTTGAACGAACGGAATGTGTTTGATGTCCAATTGAAGTGGCCAAACGGCTTTTATACAAAAATTCAGTAGTCCACAAGCTCAATGGAGATTCGGATAGAATATTAAGCAGAACAACAACAACAACAACAACAACCAAATTCAAACGATACCGATGAGCAAAGACAATAAGTGGAGATGGCACACGACATACACGACATCCAATGTTTATCATTTTACAAACGAATTATTTGGAATCGTTTTGATGGTCATACACAAAATGTGTCTGAGTTTCAAGTGAAAAATGACATTTACTAATTGATGTGTTGATTGTTGATGGTCAATAAACATTGAACAATAAAATAATGTTGTACAATGCATTGCAGTAGCATTGGTTGGTTCAATTACGTTTTTTGACTAACAAATAGTCACCTGGTCAAACAATGTCTATCTGTATGATAGTATTAAAATTGATTATGGAGTAACTGAAGCTACTTGTAAATAAAATTCCATGTTTAAAATAAAAGTGCAGGGTTTATGAATTTTTTTTTTATAAAAAATCCTTTAATTAAAAATATTAAAAAATATTTGAAATAATGCATCATGGATATTATCGATAATAATAATTAATATCTGAGGGAAGTAACTCGACCATTAGAAATCACATCGATTGTAAACAATTTGATACTTAATAAATAATTTAAACATACAGGAAATGATTAGATAATTTTGATCATTTTAAAGAGCAATGCCGGACAACCAAATTCAAACGATACCGATGAGCAAAGACAATAAGTGGAGATGGCACACGACATACACGACATCCAATGTTTATCATTTTACAAACGAATTATTTGGAATCGTTTTGATGGTCATACACAAAATGTGTCTGAGTTTCAAGTGAAAAATGACATTTACTAATTGATGTGTTGATTGTTGATGGTCAATAAACATTGAACAATAAAATAATGTTGTACAATGCATTGCAGTAGCATTGGTTGGTTCAATTACGTTTTTTGACTAACAAATAGTCACCTGGTCAAACAATGTCTATCTGTATGATAGTATTAAAATTGATTATGGAGTAACTGAAGCTACTTGTAAATAAAATTCCATGTTTAAAATAAAAGTGCAGGGTTTATGAATTTTTTTTTTATAAAAAATCCTTTAATTAAAAATATTAAAAAATATTTGAAATAATGCATCATGGATATTATCGATAATAATAATTAATATCTGAGGGAAGTAACTCGACCATTAGAAATCACATCGATTGTAAACAATTTGATACTTAATAAATAATTTAAACATACAGGAAATGATTAGATAATTTTGATCATTTTAAAGAGCAATGCCGGAGGCTTATATGAAATTTCGCCTTTTTTTGACATCTCCATAAGAATAGCATTGAATAGATGGCGCTAGTTTCTATGCGGTTTTGAAAAAAAGGCAGAAAACCGGCATTGCTCTTTCATTTTTTATTCCAAATTTCCAATCGATGAATTTAATCGAAATTTAATAAATATACAAATAACTAAATGTCGTTGTTATAGACTGAAATTTCAATTCATAATTCTATTTTGAGTTCCTGAAAGTCCTATAAAGTTGTTTTTTTGTTTGGGAGAACCCATTCAATATCAAAATTCGATTCGATTCAAACAGAACCTGAAACATAATTTCATTGCTTTCAATATTTTTCAATCGTTTAATAAATTTGTCACCATTTTATGCTACAATTTTATCCTTAAACATCAATAAAGTGGATTATTGAAGGTGTCCAGTCCAGTGTCTGAAAGATTCCATCGTGATCTACACATGATATATGAACAATTCAACCATGGTAAGTTGCAAGGATCAACATTTATTCCTAGTTTTAATACTGCAAAACGGAAAAAAGTTCTTCATGAAAGAAGAGATGCTGTTTCTTCTCCCACTCCGGCACAACAGTTCGCGTAAATGTCTAGCCCATGTACAAATAGTACAGAATCGAAGAAACAAATGTCCGGCTTACCATCACATTGATTTTAGATTAAAGCAATAAAAAAAAAAATCAGACAAAAATACCAATCAGTTTACATAGATTTTCTGTCACTTTTTATTTAAATTATAATTCGGCATTTTTAGATAGTTATTTGAAGATTTCATTAATTTTTATTGAAGATTTTTTTTCTCCTGAAGATTTCCTTTCTTTTCGGACAATATTTGTTGTATGCATTAATTCAGATAATATCTAAAAGCATTAAACAAGCCATTCACGATCAGAATTCAGTCGATCATCGGACAATAAATAGTTGATTATAAGAAATTTCTTGCATTTGGTTCTTGTTATTTTGTTACTCATTTGTAAGAGTCAAATCAAAGTTAGTAATTGGATGAAGTTAGCTGCAGGAGGACAAAGAAAAAATGTTCAAATTTTCAGGTTTGATGTATATTTCAACTATGGATTGATTTATTAAATTATTTGAATTCCAGAAAAAAAAAATTTATAATTTGTTTGCAAAATCGGTATAAAAGGTTAGACAGGTCATGGGAAAAGCTGGATAGATTTCAGTTTTGATATCGGTTCGTTCTATTTCGAAAGCTTGGTTTATACATAAGCTGCGTATGGATAGGCATTGTAAGCTGTAGAAGAAAAACAAAAAACAAATTATTTAAAAATAAGCACACAGCGATCCTCGATTGTGCTTTTTACAGTTATCGAGACAAATTTTTCCATATTTGCATAGAAAAATTGAGCATGTTCTATGAAATCTCCGCAGAACTTGAACATTCTTTCAATGCTTACGTGTGTAGTTTGTTCTTACCATAAGCTGAATATCCCAAAGAGTATGGTGATGCATAGACGGATGGATAGGCCGAGTAAGCTGATGAATAGGCAACTGGTGCAGTGTAGGCTGAATAAGCGACTGGAGCAGTATATGCAGCAAGATATTGTGGTTTTGGTTCGGGTGCTGGTGCAGCCATTGTGCAGGCAATAGCCAATACAACGAGGACGATCTATTCGATCAATTTTGGGAAGAAATAAATCGATTCAATTCACAATTCACAAAATATCACATAGAAGTCACCGACGAAGAACCATTTTCAACAAAAATCGTAAACTTTTGTTTTCACTTTAACTTACCAATTGTTTGTACATTTTGATAAAATTTTTGATTTTGATTTGCACAACCGACAAAATTATGAATATAATTCGGAAAAGAACGTTAAAAACGTTGTTAATTATTGAACGAATTGATAGTGTTTGATGTTGAATCGATGTGCCCGAATGGTTTTTATACCCGATTCCACTCTAAATCGAAAGTTTGATTAGAATATTAAGTAGAATAATCACAAATAAATCAATCAAAAATGAGCTATGAAGACACACACACAACACATCGAAATGTTCGCCAAATTGACAAATTAATTCAATTGAAATCGGTTTGATGGTCGGATTTTTTGCAATTGTTAGTCGATATAATTTATTGATGGTCAGTGTTTGTTAACAACAATGATAAAAGACAATGCACTCTCGTCTCCTGTATATCGAATTAATCGATTATTAGGAATCACGTTTTTAGATTATCAAATCAATACAAAAATAAATTAAATAATCTGGTTCAATGATGAATGACGTTCACTGCATATTCGATGATGTATTATATTAATTTTATAAAATTAAATTAATTTCAATTGGAGCAATATTGTGGAAATGCAACTGATTCGTTCTGATGAGATCGTCTGAAGTCATTGAGAAATCGAGTCGATGTTTTTTCATTCAATGATTCAAACAATTCAAATGATGAGCATTCGGAATTCAGCAAAAGAAGAAGATAAAGACGACAATGCAGACAACGGTTTACCGGAGGTCAGTATAAATGCCATCAATGATATATAGTAGCATTTTTATTTGAATGAATAATGAATACACCGGTTCAAGAACACAAAATGGGATATAATAAATAATTAGTATGGAAGACCTGTTTGCAGCGACGCATACATTTAAAATTTCGTTTTTCATTTTTTTCTGTTTCTCGCTGCTGTTGATCAGAAGCTGTTTAGGTGAAATAATGCGTGAACTGAATGACCAAAAAATACCAAAGCAATAGCAATGGCAACAGCAATCACATATGATGGGCATTAACGCAAATGGTAAATACTAGATGGAATTACGATAGCAGACGAGGTTTATGATATTTTGTGGCTTTGATAACATAATACAGTGCTGGGCCTAAATAATATGAGAAATCGGTAATTCGAAGCAGTTTATCGAAACGCAAAAAAAATATTGAGGTCAGTTCCTTTGTTTCGGACAATCATTATAATAATCCACTGACGATTTGTTTTAAAATTACCTTCTGGAGCAGTTTCTGTCCACCTCTGCCACAAACATGTTCAATATCATTCAAATCTGGTTATTACGCTATCATTCAATGCAAAATTGCATGATCGACTGGAATTCAAATGATATTGCATTGTGGCAAGAAAAAAACTCGATATTTTGCAATTAAATGAATAAAGAAATACTTAAACACTTAACATTTATTTCGTTATTTTAAAATCTGAAAAATTTGATTAGTTTTAACTGTGAATCACATTTGATTGTAGAATATTTTCTAATATTTTGATCAAATGCTGTGCAAATATCACAAAATTGTCACGATCAATTGCATTCGCCTGTAACGTTTCGATATAAAGTTGTTTGTATGTTGCAATCAGCGTTGCATCACATTGTTTATTCATCGCAACACGAATCGAATGCTTCAAAATCGTTTGTAAATGCAATTCAAATTGTTTCATTTGAGCAATTAATGTTGTTGCATTGTTTTCATCAAGTTGTTCAATTTTATGGAATTGATCGATTGATGCGCAGCTCAGTGATAGGCCTGTTTTTAGGGATTTTAACTTTTGAGCAGGAGTTTGAGAACCTTGAAATAAAACAAATCAATAACGAATAAATATTAATAATATTAATTTTTTTCTTTTTTTTTTTGAAGTTTGGCATTGCTTCTTATCAAACGCACCTTCGAATAAACAAATTTGTAAATCGAGTCGATCATTTTGAACGGCTAAGAATTCTGTTGGCGCCTCAATGCTTTCGAATATTTTGGCGCATTTCTCAAAGTACAGACGACCCAATTGGAGTAGTTTTTTCTTTCGTGCCATTGTATTATTTTCCTGTTTAAATGCTCGATAATAAATGTTACCCAAATGATGATAGATTAGGCCTGATCGTATGATGTACATGATTTGACGTTTGCCTGGTGTTTCGATGTCACAATATTTCAATGCTTGCATAAGGTGCTCGATGATCTCTTGTTCGATTTCTTCGGTCTAAAAGCATATAAATTGTTGGCAAAAGACATTTTTAATTTCATCTTATTTTGTATCCATATTCAAAATACATAAATATATGTATATTCGGGAATGTATTTACTACGTCAATGGTCATTGAAGCTTTCCATTCAAAAAAAAAAAAAAAAAATATCGTTTCTATATTCGTTCCAAATTCACACATTTTTGTGCTGTTGTTGTTTGGAATACATAAAAGGAATCGATTACGTTTCAATAATGCCACACATTTGTGCTCTCAAATTCAATGAATTAACAATCAACAATTCCATGCACGTGGCATTTCGATTTATTTTAACATTCCAAAACATTCAAATCATTCAATGCCAAATGCCTGACGTATCGCATTTTATTTTGCTATTATATCAGCATTATTTTTGTGGTCGCCGAAAAAAAAAGAGAGAAGAGAATTAGAGGTCGAATCCGGATCCGGAACGGAACGACCAAAATGATGTCATTATCAAGGTATTTATTTGATTATTTATTTATTCAACTTACCATCGTTTTGTCGTATTGTTCCAGCATTAGTTTGCCAAGCACAAATTTACCCGTTGACAAATCCCACGTAACATTATCCCAAAGTTGTGGATTTGTTTTTTTCGATTCTAATAAAGCCAGCGCACGTTCATATGATGCGAATGCATTTTTGTAAAATGTTCTTTTAAAATCAAATTGTTCATCGTCGGCAATGTGAGCTCGTAAACGCATACAACGTCCCAAATTCGATAATAACACGGCCAAATTAACATTATCTTTGATTTTATCGAACAATGCAATGCCACGTGCCAGACAATCGTACGATTTAATTGCAAGCGTTAAATACAATTGACTTTTGATTGGTGTAGCATTATCTTTGTCAGCAGTATTATCACTGTTACTGTCATTAGCACTGGTATTGGTTTTGTTTTCAGTTGAATTTTGGATTTCGGCCTTTTTATTCCATTCTTCTTGTGACCAGTGCATATATTTAACACCAAGTTCATTCAAAACGGATCCAACACGAACAATAATCTCATTTCCCGAAAGATTAGTCTCAGCAAAACTGAGTGCCGTTTCATAGCACCAAATACTGGTCAAAAGTAATTGTTCCATATTATTTGTTGGATCGGGAATTTTTGTTTCATTTTCGATTGCTTTTAGATCTTTTATGAGCTCCTTTTCAATGGCCACATCAATATCCGGCTTAATATCATATTGTGCCAAATATGTTTCGATCGAATCATATTGAAGCGATAATTGGAAAAAACAATCACCAGCCCGAGCCAATAAATTTGTTTTATAATTTGTTCGAATTGATGCCAATGTTTGCATGTATTTGATGACAACGTGATGACATTTCTAGCAAAAAAAAAACAACAAAAAATTCCATAAAATATAAAATCATAATTTTTCATTAATTATCAGAAAAAGAAAATTAATGCATACCATGGCTAGTGATATGTAACGTAGGGCTACTCCGTACCGTTCTTGTTGATAGGCTCGTTCGGTGAGTGTTGCATAAATTAGGCAACCCTTAAACAACCAATTCGGAAGATTAAGTTTCGAGTGCATGAAAAAAGAGCTGCTTTTTTTTTACTCACCTTTTCCAAAAGCAATAATCTCAAGTGCATGTTCCACGATGAAATCTCTGGCCGTTTGGTTGATAGTGATTTATTGGCTGCATTCGCTGCAGCAACATTCGATTTTGTTGATTTTTTGCGTGGATTTTTCCCTTTCGAATGCCCATCATTGTGTTCATCGTTGTGCTTTGTGTTCGATTGAGCGTCAGTTTTCATTGATGCATTCAACGATTCATACGGCAATGGGATTGCTTGATATGGTTTTGCCATATTTGGATTTTGTTCTTCTTGAATGATTCGCATTTTTTCCCGTTGTTTTGCAATCTCTTCGCGTTCTTTGCACAATTTCTCTTCGGTCATTGTAAAATATTGCAAACAATTCAAACCATTTGCAATGTAATGCAAAGCTTGGGCACATCGTTCATCCACCGTTCCGGTCAATGGTTGCGGCAATGGATTTTGTTTACTTTGGCTTTGATTGAAATTGGATTCTTTGGCCGCATCGACCACACTTTGAACAGCAATTAAATTTCCTTCACCCAATTGACCAACATTCTCATCCAAATCGGCATTAACGCTGCCCGTATCATCTGAATTATTGGTATCATCATCGTAAACGGAATCCGATTCACCGTAATCTTGATCAAATTCCGGATCCATGGGATTAGTACCGATGGGAACATACAAATCTGATAAAATATAATATGAAGAAGTTACAATTTGTGGATATTGTTCTTTGGGCAATAATTTAATGCAACTGTCCAGCAATGCTTTTATAGAACCGGCCTTTCTTGCTCCAATCGGTTCTCCGGAATTTTTCATATTTCTTGCCACTTTGTACAATAGCATTGCAACGGGTACCGTAAATGGATTTTTATCGTCTGTTTTGTTGGTGGCATTTTTGTGTGGATGAGTTGAGGACGTTGATTCGGTTGCTGTTGCTGTATGCGTTGATTGTGAATCAAATTCACCAGCTGTACACAATGATGATAAATCGTATAATTTCACAACATCATCGTTTCGACCCTTGAACAACCAATACGTGTGTCCTGATTTGGTGGCATTTTGCTTCAAAAATGACAAAATATTTTGTGCAACATTTCGAATGGCTTTCGGTGAAAAGGTGGATCCTTCCATGTACGGTAAATCTTCAGTTTTGATTATCTCATATTTTTGAACCAAACCATCCAAGTGATAGCACATCACCACTTCAGGAACATTACACATTAAATTATCCTGGAAAAATAAAAAAAAAATAAAAAAAAAACTTTTGAAAAAATTGGGAATCCAAATTTTTTATCTCATATTACCAGCCAATAATCGATGCCAGTCAATACATTAATTGGCTGTTGCATATCTCGTAGCCGAAGACTAATGCATGGACGTGATGCACCACCGAATATCGCCATATCTGTACCAATTAACATTCGAATGTCCTCAAATGTCCACACAACATTTCGATTGTATGTGTGTTGGTGCTTTGGATCGGGAACATTTTCTTCGATATTTGGTTCCGGTAATAATGGACCATCGATTGGTGGCAACCGAAATTGTGGCTGCAATAAATCCAAATTCAATTGTTCACTCGATTCAGATTCGGATTGTGGCTGATGATCTTCGGTTCGTGACAAACTATGATACAAAAATTTCGACAAAAGGCTTCGTTGGTGTGTCGAATCATTTAGGGCTTGTTTACTGAGCGCCGTTCGTTCCGGATCATTTAGACGATTCAAAATGTGATTGTAAATGAATGATCTAAGCCATTGCCAATTGCAATCCTCTTGTTGCATCAAAAAACGTTGTACATCAAAGTCATCGATTAACAATGTGTTACCGATTCGATGGATCACCATACTGATTGTACTATTTGGAGCGTATGGTAGCTTGAGCAATCGTTTGATATTGTCTGCATTTGCGACCACATCCACTTCACCAAAACAATCTGGAAATAGGTGTGCCATCCTAAAACTAATGAAACATTTACTCTTTAATGCAAATTATAAACTTCATTGAATTGTGACTGGTAAAAATTTCGCAATATTGAACACATACGTTCAACTTTGTAGCATATCGATGCTTAGAATTTCACTCACCTTGGGAAGCCGGTCGATTGTGATAACGCTTGCTGAAAACCATACGAATTAATTGAACTATTTAACCAATTTGATGGTGGAATATTTAGATCGGTGTTGCATTTTAGACGAGCAAAATTGGCTGGCGATCGGACCACTTGATGTTTAACAATGGCCACAGATTTCACTGAATTTTCTTCCGTTTCACTGTCATTATTGCCATTACCATGTGTATTTTCTGTGGATTCGTTTTGCTGGAATAATCGATTCGATAATAGAGAATAATAAGTGATGTCCATTGAGGCGAAAGCATTTCAAATAGAGATTCAAAACTCACCTCTCTATCTACGTCTGCCATTTTGGTGTTGATTAATTTCTTTCATGTGCAAAATTTACCGATTCACAAATAAATTTGAGTATTTTTGTGTTTATTCGTCATTTAAAAACAACAATCTGTCAACACATGGTCTCGATCTTACTAGAATATGTCAAAACATTTGACACTTTTTTGACATTGGAATGCAGTTGGAGTCCATATTTGAAAATTTTATTTTATAAATAATAATAATTAGAATGGCCTGACGTTAATCGATAGTAAATCTACCAAAATCTAATATGATAAGATTGGCGGAAATTTTAATTAATTTATATTCGATATTTGATCCTTTCGGATGATTTCAAATGGAATGTATAGACGATAGACTGTGAGCTGCTGGAACATAAACAAGACTTAATCATCGTTGACATTTATGTATAGTATCCTACGATTTTTTGACAAAAATTGTAAACAAGGAAAAATTCTTATTATTATTATCAATAAAATGCACTTTTTTCTCAATGAAATCGAACAAAAAAATTCTTAGAAAAAAATTGAATTTCAACTCTGTGAATCGGTCAGCAAATAAAACGTAAATTAAAATAAAATGTATTTCGAGTTTATTGAACCATCAAGTGATACGCCGATGGAAATGCCTGTAGAAGAAGAAAAAATCACTATAAAAACAGAACCAAATCCATTATTGATTCAGGTTGATGCTAGCCATTACGGGGAGCTGTTATCGGCAGCTGGATATAAAAAACCCATCAAAAACTTTAAAAGTGAATCCATACCGACTGATGTGGCTGTATTCATAAAAACTGAACCACCGCCCAGTCCCGAACAAAATTCCGAAGAGCCAAGCATAAAGTATGAAGAGTACGGTGAATCGAATGGCAACATTAATAATGACAATCCAAACATTTTCATTCAAGATTTTATCAAAATCGAACCGTTTGTCGATGAAAGCAACGATAACACAACAAATGAAACTGAATTCAATGTTAAAATGCCATCGTCAACGAAATCGACGACAAAGCCAAAGAGAAAAAGATCCAAAACGAAAGTAAAAAAACCTGAAATCAAAACGTATGAATGCGCAACATGCCAAAAAGTTTACTCAAAACGAAATTCATTCATTAAACATTTACGCATCCATTTACCACGTACAAGAACTTATCAATGTGCCCATTGTGAATATAGATGTCATTGTCGGAATGCCGTCCGTAAGCATATGTGGATTCATATGAAAGAAAAACGGTTTGAGTGTTATTTGTGTCGCATGGCCGTTGAATCGAAAAAACAAATGAAAGAGCATATGATTGGTGTACATTGTGACGGTGAACATTTTGTTCAAATTTGTTGTTTTTGTTCTCAAACATATAAAACCCGAAGAGAAGTCGAAGAACATGAAAACCGAACTCATCGTATGGA
>GL501485.1:706259-757609 GCA_000149185.1 Mayetiola destructor | reverse complement strand
ACAAATGTTCAATGCCAACAGTGCCTAAATGAATGATCAATCACCAACACCAAATTCACATGAATGAAGGACGGACATTTTAGCCCATTCAAATGAATAATGATGAATTGTTGTTTATTATTTTTATTTGATTGTTATCAAACAAATGAACATTGCGTATTGCGTATTATACTATATCGTCAATTTCATTGCTTTAAATTTTCTTCGTGTTTTTAACATTTGTGCCTCGTGTTTTTTTGTACCAGTGCCGACAATTGAGTTTGTAATGAGACACAATGAGACAAAATGATGAGCTATTACGTGAAATATGCGCGCGTGTCTTCGTTAGCAATGTATTGATAATCTAATAATACCTTTATTTTGGTGACCAAAGTCTGAAAACCGATACCAAAGCAAAAAAAAAAACCATATCAGAAGCTGAGACTGTTTTAAAGTGTCAATAGTACTACGAACTGTGTGTGTTTACAACTGTTTACAATTTTGTGTCCAATTTTTCGATTTAATTTTACGAGGTCAATTTAAATTTGGCGGAATATCAATTAATCATCGTATTATTAGAACGCTTTCAATTTTTAGCGTGTGACGTGCGACGTATTCGGTGCTGAAAATCCAATGAGCAATGAAATGAATGGGGAATTAATATCATTATTATGGATTCATGTCTGTGTGTTTGTGAGTGTTTATAAAAGGAAATTAGTGCCCCATTGTTTCCGTTACCAAGTTTCGATCAAAATAAAGCTTAAGCGAGACAAAAAAAAAAATACATAAAACTGAAAATCAAATTCGATTACCTCTGGATTTTGATCTAAAAAAATTATTGTAATTTCCTTTTTGTTTTTTAATTGCGTAAAAAATAAAAACCGAAAAATGGAAAGAGAAAAAAAAAATCAAACGCATCAAAGCCATGCTCGAAGCTATGCTGTTCCATGTCATTTGGTTTTTTGCTCGGAAAATTCGCACTCAAAGCGTATGGAATTTTTCGGAAAAATCATCTTTCGATGGTGAAATGATACAGTTGAAAAATGGACCGAACAATCGGATCATTAATCTCTGAACTATACAAAATTACAAATTAAATTGTCTAAAAATGCTTTTGAAATTCGTGGGACGCGATTGACAATAATAATTTATATTGGTACAAAAATGATCGGATAAAACTTACTTTAAATTTGGATTATGGGCTTCATCGATATTGACACCAAAAGCATTGGAATAGACACCATACACCATGGGACGCATTGGTATTGGTACACGGCAATCGGCTATCCAGCCCCATGTTCGGCTTATCAAACGTAATGGCAATGAGCAATAGACTTCAGTCTAATCAAAATCAAAACCAAAACCAAAACCAACAAATTCAAAATTCGAATCTCTTACGAAAAAATTGATTTATTTTTCTTTTTTTAAACACAACAACTCACCATTAATTTGGATGCCGTTCTTGGTTGATTTGATCGATCGCATTTCTGATTATGAAAATGCCAATGAACTAATGTTGCTAAGCCAATACCAATCGGTGTCCATTTTAAAAATAAACCACGCCATGTTAACCAACCGCCAGCAGCTAGTAACCACCAATCCAACACAGATAATATAGTCCATCCGGCACCGGCTTTCCAGCCCCAAGATTTTCGTATTCGTTTTAATTTACTAAATTTACCTTTTTTCGTCGATGATGATGTTGTTGTCGTTGTTGTTTGTCCATTTGATTTAGTTTCAGTCACTTTTTTTGTTGAATAAAAACGATGATGCGCATTTTTGACAACACTATTTGATATTTGTTGTGAATTTGTACTTGACCATGATGATTTGTAAATGGTTATCCAACGGGTGGACCATTTACTTTGTGATATATTTATATTTGGTAATTGCCCTGAGAACCTATATGCGTGAAACGAAAAATGATACAAACATTAAAATGACACTTGACTTATTTCAAAAGTCAATTTTTCAATGGTGTGAAATAAATGAATGAATGGATTTGTAAGTGAGAATAAAGAGTCAATGGCCCTACATTTCGACAGAAGATTCGGCAGGCGCCATATGAGTTACAGACATGCGGGCGGATGGCCGATCGTTAGACAGTTTGCACTTGAACCTTTTGCTATGCTGACACGTAGCATGTGATTTGAATTTAATTGTCGCCGAAGGTTCCAGGTTATTTTTTTTTATTTTTATTTTCGTTATAATTGATTACATCAATGAAAATTGAACAGAAAACAAATTTGAAATTTCTTCTTTTTTTTTTCTATCAATTCCGTTTTTTCGTAAAGCGACAGCTGTTTCAATTTTGTTTCTTTTTTTTCGGATTTAAGCTTGCGATTTTGACGTTGTTCGTCTTGTTGTGACAGATAATAATGAATAGTCAAAAGAGATGTATAGGCCAATAAAGTGATGTAGCTTTCTTGTGACTGACACCAGCGACCAATAACAACAGAATGAAAATAATCGATTTCAATTTGCTGTGTCTATTAATTTCGTATCGCTACAGAACAGATCTGCTAGGCATTAGAACCAAATCACCAAAGTGGAAAAGAATAACAAAAGCGCGGAAAAAAAGAGTTCATGGAAGCCATAAATTTATGGGGTTCGAGTTCATGGGTGTATTGTAAATTGTGAACGATTGAATGGCATCAACACTCGACAAATCACTTAAAGTTTTGCAGATAAATACATATGAATGTGACTGTTACACTCACAAAATGTGCGTAGACTGTGCACAATTCGTTATTATCAACAACAATTTTATTAACACGCGGCCTGCATGTGAACATAGTTGTGATATGCCAAAAAGCAGATTTCGACTATTTGCCAATTGCTCGTGTCGACAAAAAAGAAAATACAAAAAATGAGATTGATAAACGACACTGATTTGAACAGTGCGAATGATTGGTGGAGACGGACAGAAGGGAAAACAGTAAACATTATATTGATTTTGGGCATTAATTGCGGAAGCCGCACATAAAATGAAATGACAGACGAAAAAATAATTTCAGCATTTGCTATGTTCGCCAATTTAAAGACATTTTTTGTCGACAAAATCCGTTCGATCTATAAAATATGATTGCACGATGAAATTAAAAGCAAAAATTAAACACAATATTGGCCAGACAATCGAACCGACCGAAAAAAAAAACAACAACAACACAATCAAAAATGATCAGCTGTTTGAATGGGAGCGATCGATTCATGTTTGTACAAAGGTCGAAATAATCATGTATTTGAATACATTGAGTCCCGGATAAATGCCATGGCCGATGCGCATAAATTTATTTAATATTGTATTTGGGAAACCTGATTTTATATATGCCGTCCAAGTCACTCGAAATACTTTGTCATATTTTTGCCAAAATTTCATAATGGGAAATGTATTGTTTCCCTTTCTTTTAATGTTTTGCACACTCATCGTATAGAGCGCGTGTTGCATTTATTAAGCAGTAAACAAAATCATTAAGACTTCTTTAAAGTTAATAGAGCTAACAATAGCCGACAATTGAGCACATCCACTCACAGTTGGATTCATTTTTATTGTTTTTAAGTGCTAGAACAGGGCAAGTGTTTCAATAATACTATACACTGATATAGTGATCTATATTTTTGTTCCTAATGCAAATATCTAAAACAAATTGCGGCCAAAAACAGCGAAAAATATTTGTTGTATGAAAATGGATCAATGTTTATTTTTACTATGATCCACAATCCACAATTCACACAAAAAATTAGTTGTTTTGATGATTTTATCACGAAACAGTGGCGAAACATAATAACAAAGCAAAATCAACAAAAACATCATGAAAACTACACAATAAAAATTTCAATTTCTTTGTTCGTTGTTCGTTGTACGTTATTCGTCTTGTTGTGGATAAAAGTCAAAGTAATGTATCATTCGTAAAGCAGATCTACACAAATTAAATTATTCCTCCGTTTGACTCTTTTGTTGTGATCGTCATCATATCCTAATGATTTCTAAGTTGATTGCATTTGATTGACCGATCAGCGTCCCGTGAGCGATCCAAATGACACCGACATTATCAATGACCAACAGAAACGAAAAAGCGGCTTTGAATATATGCAATTATTTATTATTATATTACGATGCAGGCGCATGCACCATTTACAAATGCACAGCACTCATATTTGTCATATGAATCGTAAAAACGGTGAAGAGATTGAACTTTGGAATCTATCACCGTCAAATGGAAGCAATGAGTTTTAATTCATGGAATTATTTGTGTTGTGTCGAGATGCGAATGCCAGTTATCGCTACCATGGAATTTTTATGAAACATAGAAAACAAAGTTTTTGTTGAAGAAAAAAAAAACAACAACAACAACGTAATAGCCACGAATACACAACATATCAAATGATTAAATAATAACATGACTGTTGATTTATAATCGTTTGACAGAGTCAAAAATGAAAATAACCAAAAACATTGGTTTGGATTCGGTTAGTAACGGAAAGTTTAGAAGAAAGCCGATAATTTAAAAAATTTCTGGTTAATTTTTGAATTTGAAGATTCGGATGAGTCATAGCTATACTTTACCGGCAACCAAATTCATATCAATCGCAATGTGTGCATTTGCATCGAGAATGAACAGAAACCAGAACAAAAAATCGATTCAGAATCGAAGAAAAAGTTTGTTTCTTTTTAAAAAAAATATTCATAAGCATATTGAATGTGTCGTAACAGACATTGAATTTGCCACAGATAAATTACTCAATTTTTGCATGAAAAAAACAGAACCGCAATGTTACAATTCATTGTTTTTTTTTTTTTTTAAATTTTCAAAAGTCTTTGTTTCGTCGAAGTTCACAGAAATACACACACACACACTTGTGCGGATTCACAGCTGAAATGGCACCAAAACCACCACAATTATATGAACGCAAACGCAAGCAACACAGCCCATCGTATGTCAGATATACAAATAGGCAAACGTTTGCCAGACCCATGACGACGTTATTCGAATATCTTTCATATGGAAATGGATGAAGGCAAACGAAAGGAGAGGCAAAGAAAAAACATCAATTTAAGGATGAGAGAGAGAGAGAGAAAGAGATAGAGAGAGAGAGAGACGGAAAAATTTCATCAACGGACATATGACGAAATTTCGAGAAATTGGAACAATCATTTTCGCGCACATCAATTAACTCATTTCTCAAAAGAAAAAATGAAAATCAAAATGATGATGAAAATTATGCAAAAATAAAAAAAAATAATCGATCACTAATTTTGAATTTTGACAACTTACAATCGGTTTCTCGGTATAAAATATACAGCCATTTCGTAATGTTGTGCGCGTTAATTTCCACCCGTTTTCAATCTATTGTCGAAAAACACGAAGAAGAAAAAAAAATAGAAGCAACAAATGTATTCCGAAAATGTGTACGGATTGTTGAGCCAATGATAACAATTCTACGATGCAAATGAGTTGATGTTGTTGTTGTTGGCAAAAATTTGCGTCAGTCTTATAATAAAATCACTGTTAGCGTGGGTCGCAATAATACTACACACTGCTTCGGAAAAATTGATTCTATTTTAATAATATTAATTATTACTATTATTATGAAATTCGTCTGTTTGGAATATGTAAATGACTCTTTTATGTGCCACTTTATTTTGAATTTAACTTTTTTAACTGCATTTCACTTGAATGACAATATGGTTGTTTTCGTTTAATCACTTTTCATTGAAACCATTTGATAATTAAAAAAACAAACGAACGAAAGCAGATGAAATGCAAAAAAAAAACACTTCGGCTTATTGATTCACAATTCGCTTTATGCTGTCACAGCCAGCACACACACATACACAAACACTTACTCACTCATCGTATTCGATTGCATGAAATATAATTATTTTTTTACAACATCAATTCCCAAATTTCAAGGTCCAATTCACGATGCTATTACCTTTCACTAATTGTTCAAACAGAATAAATATTTTTTTCGGGAAAATTGTTTTTATTTCAATTGATAATTAAATATGTATTTTTCGGAAGCAAAATGTGTTTCCAAATGCGTTTTATTCGCAGTTCCAGTCAAGTTTCATCGTTTTAATTATTGATTTGTGTGCTACTGTGCAAGTTCACAACAACTTGCGTTGTGTAATATCCAACCAGAACTAATCTCGCATTCAGACGCATCGACTATTACGTTTCCATTTTGACTGTCCGCTATGCGATTTGTGATATTCTAAATGGAAAAGGGGAACGCAAAGCGTTAACATCAAACGATACGACGACCGGAATGTTTTGTCAGTTTCGTATTCGTGTGCACGGATGAGAGATGATTCAATAGCATGAAGTTGGTTCGGTATTTGGTCTCTGATTTGACACAGCACATCTATTACGAAAAAACAAAATAAAAACGAATAAAATTTGAATTGGACTTTTGGTTCAAATTAGGATTTTTATTGAGGGGTCGAGATAAAGGCCATTCATCATACTATAGCTATAATAGATTTTTGTTTTGTATTTTCGTTCTGCTTAAATTTAACAATTGTATATTACCAATCCTGAATAGCAGGTTAAAAATTAAAACGAAAAGAAGAAAAACAAAACAGTTTTCTTATTGGAATTGGAATTTTAATAATAAGAATAATAATTGGATATCACCGATCTAAATTCATGGTGAATCCCTTATTATCACAGCCATTTTTAGTAACATGATTTTGATTGCGATAATTGGCATTTTCGTTTGTTTCAATCATATCGCTAATGGTTGTAATTACTTTGTTGCCAATTTTATCGCTGTCAATATTTGTTTCACAATCTTTTTTTGGATTTTGATTAGTTTGATTTATTTTGGACGATGATTTTGGTATATTGCGATCGGTTAATTTGAGCGAATTGTTTGAAAAATGAAGTTCTATCTCCTCAAGCGTCCTATTTTCAGTTTCTGGTAATATTTGATACATTATTATAAAACCAATAACAGAAATAATACAATAGAACAATGTAACGCCCGGCATTGATAGTGTCATTTCCAAATTGAGATAAGTTTTTGTAGCAGCAAATGCAAAGAAATAATTCATTGCGGCCGCAATGCCAGTTGCCATGCCACGAGATCTATGAACATAACGGACAATTGAAAATTGTTGCGTCTTTTGCGATGAAAATATATGGAAAAAAATTATGTATTATACTTGAAGGGGAAAATTTCACTGATCATCATCCAAGGCAGTGATATGATGCCGGCATTTCCAAAGAAACTCCACAACAGGATAAACACCAACGGAATGTAACTCAGCGAATTGGATTCCATAGCCATACCGCTGTTATATGATTGATCGAATGAGGTGTAATTCCTTGGCAGGCATGTAAAACCGTATAAGGCTAAAAAAATCCAAAAATATAGTTGATTAGTTCATTTATTGAGATTCTAAAGTACATAGTTTCACTACTCACCCACGACCAAAGAGCTAAAAATCGTTCCGGCCAAAGCAAACAAATAAATGTAACGTTTGCCGATAAATCGAACGAGTGCAATGAATATCAATATCCCAATATTGGCCAAAAGTCCCAACAACACCTGAAATGAACATTTTCGGTTTTTGAATTTGACCAAACGAAATGAATATGCGTGGGCCATCAATTACCGTCGCCCGTTCGGCATCCAATGGAGTCCTATAAGCTTTTAGAATTTGAACAATGTACGGTCTCATTGCCGATATACCGGTAAATTGTGCCAAAAAGAATAGCAACATAACAATTAGAAATGGTTTAAGTGTTCGCTTACGTTGAAGTTCAGTCATTTTTTCCAAGAAATTCGGTGGCGGATGTTTGCAATTTTGATTTTGTTTAGCACATTTACTGCATGACTTTGATCGTTCGCTGTACCGTTGAAGGGCATGAAATTCATCGGCAATGTTTGCTTTTGGAACCCAGCCGCGAAGCCATTGCAATGATTCGGCAGCTTTATCGATTTGATTTTTGGACAGTAGCCACAGCGGAGTTTCGGGAATCTAAACCATAGCACATCAGAATTAAAACGTTAGTCCAGTTCTTGGGATACATTCGCCAATTACTTACAAAACAGATCGCAATCATTGTGATCAATGGCACGGCCAAACACATTAAACCAACCATTCGCCATGGCATAAATGTATTCATTAAATAAACAAGGAACAAACCCAGCGTTGCACTTATAGAGGCGAATGCTGTCAGAATTCCTGTTTTTGTGAAATCAATGCCAATGGGTTTTGTTTTGCATAAAATATTTTTCTGACTTTTCCCATTAAAACCGAACCACAATTTTACCTCGAATCGATGGTTCACTTATTTCACCGACATACGTCAAAATTGGAGCCTCCATTAATCCCACGCCCAGGCCTAATTTTGTTGATAAATGTCAAAATTTGAAGCCGCCATCAATATGCATTATTTTTGATATCCTGTCTGTGTTGACTTACCAAGTAAAATATTTGCCACGAAAATATGCCAAATTTCAGTTGCCTTGTACATTAGAAACCATGCAATAACATGTGGAATATTAACAATAAACATTGCTTTTTTTCTTCCCAATGGATCCGTGATCCAACCACTCGCTATACTACCGATTGGTTGACAAATGAATGCTATGCTGCCTGCAAAAGAAAAAAAAATGAACATTCAAAATGTTCCATGGAAACCATGATCAAACCATGACCTACCTAACCATGAAGCTTGTTCTTTTGTCAGTGACAATAGCTCATTTTGATTGTATTCATTGGAAATGCCGGTTAACGCTGGTATAATAATAGCTGGAAATGCAACCGATAGGCCCAAATCCAAAAGAAGGAAATTTTTAACTGTTGACGCCACTATTTGTGGCAAAAATCGACGAAAATTACTTATTTTTATAGTACCATTGTTATTATCATCGTCACCAGATGCATTATTTTGATGCTTTCCATTTCGCACATCGTACGTTGCTTTCCTGTTGAGCAGAGAGAGGCAGGCATGTAAAACCGTATAAGGCTAAAAAAATCCAAAAATATAGTTGATTAGTTCATTTATTGAGATTCTAAAGTACATAGTTTCACTACTCACCCACGACCAAAGAGCTAAAAATCGTTCCGGCCAAAGCAAACAAATAAATGTAACGTTTGCCGATAAATCGAACGAGTGCAATGAATATCAATATCCCAATATTGGCCAAAAGTCCCAACAACACCTGAAATGATGATGAACATTTTCGGTTTTTGAATTTGACCAAACGAAATGAATATGCGTGGGCCATCAATTACCGTCGCCCGTTCGGCATCCAATGGAGTCCTATAAGCTTTTAGAATTTGAACAATGTACGGTCTCATTGCCGATATACCGGTAAATTGTGCCAAAAAGAATAGCAACATAACAATTAGAAATGGTTTAAGTGTTCGCTTACGTTGAAGTTCAGTCATTTTTTCCAAGAAATTCGGTGGCGGATGTTTGCAATTTTGATTTTGTTTAGCACATTTACTGCATGACTTTGATCGTTCGCTGTACCGTTGAAGGGCATGAAATTCATCGGCAATGTTTGCTTTTGGAACCCAGCCGCGAAGCCATTGCAATGATTCGGCAGCTTTATCGATTTGATTTTTGGACAGTAGCCACAGCGGAGTTTCGGGAATCTAAACCATAGCACATCAGAATTAAAACGTTAGTCCAGTTCTTGGGATACATTCGCCAAATTACTTACAAAACAGATCGCAATCATTGTGATCAATGGCACGGCCAAACACATTAAACCAACCATTCGCCATGGCATAAATGTATTCATTAAATAAACAAGGAACAAACCCAGCGTTGCACTTATAGAGGCGAATGCTGTCAGAATTCCTGTTTTTGTGAAATCAATGCCAATGGGTTTTGTTTTGCATAAAATATTTTTCTGACTTTTCCCATTAAAACCGAACCACAATTTTACCTCGAATCGATGGTTCACTTATTTCACCGACATACGTCAAAATTGGAGCCTCCATTAATCCCACGCCCAGGCCTAATTTTGTTGATAAATGTCAAAATTTGAAGCCGCCATCAATATGCATTATTTTTGATATCCTGTCTGTGTTGACTTACCAAGTAAAATATTTGCCACGAAAATATGCCAAATTTCAGTTGCCTTGTACATTAGAAACCATGCAATAACATGTGGAATATTAACAATAAACATTGCTTTTTTTCTTCCCAATGGATCCGTGATCCAACCACTCGCTATACTACCGATTGGTTGACAAATGAATGCTATGCTGCCTGCAAAAGAAAAAAAAATGAACATTCAAAATGTTCCATGGAAACCATGATCAAACCATGACCTACCTAACCATGAAGCTTGTTCTTTTGTCAGTGACAATAGCTCATTTTGATTGTATTCATTGGAAATGCCGGTTAACGCTGGTATAATAATAGCTGGAAATGCAACCGATAGGCCCAAATCCAAAAGAAGGAAATTTTTAACTGTTGACGCCACTATTTGTGGCAAAAATCGACGAAAATTACTTATTTTTATAGTACCATTGTTATTATCATCGTCACCAGATGCATTATTTTGATGCTTTCCATTTCGCACATCGTACGTTGCTTTCCTGTTGAGCAGAGAGAGAAAAAAATATAAGGCAAAAATAAAACAAAAACTCGAGATGAGAATTAAATGAAGGTTCATTCTGCCATGCAACCAAACAATCAAATCGATGGTATAAAACCCAAAGAATCATTACAAAAATAGTTTTCAGAGCGATTGTATATAAAAGTCGTGACAATCACTAATAGTCAGCTTTATTCACTTTAATTGAAAAAATTGGGGACAAATGCAGCCAAGGCTTGAATGGAAGATTTTCCGAAAACATCGGCCAGTAAAGCTAGTTTCGAATCACGAAAATTTATACAAAATCAAATGCAATGGCCATTGTTGCAACATAAGTTGCAACACTTTTTACGTTCACATAAAATAAGAAGTTAATAATAAATAATAATCATACGATTGCCATCCAATCACTTATGCATAACGAATAACGACCAACAACTGAAGACCTGACAATTGCATAACAAACACATTCCGAATATAGTGACGACAAACGGGCCCGCGTTCAAATCGTTTTTTTTTTCCCATTCGTTGTCGAACCAATGTTGAACGTTGTTAATCATATATGACATATAAAGAATAATTTTTATTCGAAGATTATAATCTGAATAAATTGTCTAAATCCATTTCACATGAAATTCGCATCGAAATTGAAATATAAAATTATAAAATAAAATCATGTCAATAAAAGTTAATCATAACGACACATCCATTAATCATTTTCCTTTTTTTACTGCTCACAAACGGTATATTACTAATAAATTATGTATATTACGATTCCAAAAATAGATAACTTTTGTTTGAATTTCCGTTTTTTCGCAAGTATTTAATTATTTTCAGAAAGAATAATAAAGCCTGTTCCAAAAACAGTTTCTTATAATTTATTAATAATAATTTATTCAAATCGATTTGTGAATGCTATGAGCTGTTTTGTTGAGTTAGATACACGTTACAGGTATTATATAAATAAGCGTTTACCAGTTGCTCAAACACAAAAATCATAATTTGATACGATCGTGTATAAATTGTTTGGGTTCAATCAAATGTATAAATGTACAATGTGCATGTGTGCACGAGCGAACGTTTTGTTAATAAATTCGGCACATGCATAATTTTTTTTTATTTTTTGATGCATGGAGCATTGAGTAAGGTGTGCGCGGCATGTAGTGTATGAATAATGAATATGTAATAATGTAATATAATGATATTAATGACGTGTTCAGCAATTTACGTTGACGGTTCCGAAATCGGTTCCGCATATGCACAAAACCGGTGTATTCGATTGTGAAAAATGAAGAATGAAGAATAATTTTTATGCTTTAAAAAATCGGTTGATTTGGGTAAATGACCATATGCCCTTCATACTCGATTCGATCGATTGAATATATTCAGAATTGCAATTCGAATTCTGAATCAATTATTTTTATGCGTTCATTTAAGGGATATATTCATAGACTAGGCTATTAAGGCTTTTATCTGCCCCATAAATACAAAATTTTAATGAACGATTGTGGTTTTAATGAGCAGCACTTATAATTTGATTATTTTATTATTATTATTACTTTATTATTATTGAAGAATTTAATTCGTGCTAATTTTAAGAATGAAAGACAAACCAAAGGTGAAAAAACGTTGAAATTTGCTGAAAACTGTATGGTGTACACAATCGTCGATGGTTAGATATAAAATATATAAACATTATCTCGTCTGAATTAACACTTGAGAACTGTTTACATTTTGTACATTATTAGAAAATCATCGTTTCGTTTTTTTTTCTTTTTTCGTTGACATTCAAAATCTTTTGATTGACATTCAAAATCCATTCCAATTGGCACGTTCTATTAATGGGAAATTTTTTTCTGTTTATTATTGTGATATGTTGAGCCGAGCGATTTGTTTCTCCTTTTTCTTTCTTTTCTTCGGAAAACTAATGTGCCGAACGTGAGTTTATGGTACTGATTTGATCTAAAAATAAATTTTTCTTTGGATTTTTGATTACAGAAATGGCTCAAAATCACAATATTTCAACTCATGCGCAAAATTATTAATAAATGTTGTTGTTGTGGGGTTTTTTTTTCTCGCGGTAGCCACAAAAAGTCAACAGTCAACAATTAATTGGTTAGAAATTTGCATATTCATATAAAACTTGTTCAAAGTTTAAACTGCCGGATTGCGATTGGAGGAGACAAAGAAACAAATGTATGAATACAATTATTATTATTATTAGAAGGTCCGTCAAAGCAAATCTGTACGGTTTCAAATGCCCGAAAATAAAATTTGTCTGTCATCGCTGTATTGGACACGGATCTAGTGCGAATGAAATAAATAATAATAATAAACACATAGCGAATAGATGGTCGTTGATTACACCTGATGAGTTTGTTAGCACTTACATTTTGAATTTAAAAAAAAAATTGAAATTTCAATGATGTTGAGTGATATTTGCACATCCGCTCACCCATTCACCATTCACCAAACAATACAATGTGTTTTTGAATTCAGTCCACACACAAAAACAAGAATAACAACAATTAATTTGTTTTTCCTTTCAAATTTCTGATAGCTTCGAATGACATACAATAATTTCACAATTGCATGTTCCCACCAAATTTTCAATCTCAAATCCAACAAACACAATGAAAACAACGAATTTTTCCAGACTTTAAACCGAATTTTTTTTTAACAGCACACCGAAAAGACACAGGAACAATATACATATAATATTTTTGTTTCTTTCCAAATCGTTTTTGAATGGGAGCCAATGGCAGGTTTCAAAGGTACGAGATTGTTAGCCAATTCACTGCAATTGTGCGTGTTAATATTATTGAATTGAAGAAAAAAAAAGTTGAAAGCCAACACTTGTGTCGAGTGCTAAATATATTGAAATGACGAATGTTGTGTGAACGGTTGAACAAATCGAATGCGACTGGAATGAGTTTGAAACATTGCTTCGTTTAACTAGACTTCGTTGACTATTGACTGTGTGCACCACCACAACACACACACACACCGAGTTTACGGCAGTGTTTCGTTGTTTTGACTTTTTCGGTGTCTTTCTCTTTTGCCATTCCATTGAGCTTGAATTTTGAATGTGGTTAATGTTTGCCGATAATGAAATGTGTGTCGATATTTATTAATTATTATTGATAAAACTGGCGGTCTTGACTTTTCGTTGATCGTTGATGTCTACGTTTTACATGTGATAATAATAATAATAATCATTTCATGACAACCGGGGGTGGGAGCAAGCAGTTGCTAAGCAGCAAGTTCAGCAAGCAGCAAGTCATTGACAACTGAATTTAATCGACAACATTTCAATTTGCTGTAGAAATTATTCCGAAATATATTTATATTTGACGGATTAATTAGTTTATTCGATTTGTTTATCATAATTTTTGCTTTATCTATAAAAGATGCAATTAAAACTGTCGCCATTAAGATTTCACATTTGACTGAAAACTTGAACTCGAAAACTGGATTCAAGTTTGATTCATATCTTTAAGTTGATATTCATGATTCCGATCATTTCGTCACACGAAACACATCCTTAAAGAACTTGGTAGATGAACGATGAATTTAGTATTTCGTTTTATGTTTCGCATCATTCGAATCCGGTTTATTTGGATCAGTGATGAAAGGAATATTGATATCGAATGAAACTCCGTTGTTGTCGTACGTTTAAAAATAAAATATTTTTAACACGTATTTGCAATAAAATGTAGGCCTAAACAGTTTACCAAGTCCAAAACACGCTAAAACATTGCCTGGCATTGAATTATAGATTAATCTTCCGTTTGCCTAACGTTTGAACACTTGTTAAAAGAATGTATCATGGCAATGAAACCAAGAAAAAATACTACATCTATTGCTATTCCGAAGGGGCCTCAATGACCTGTACCAAATATGCACTACATGAAATTTATCATATAATTTTTTTTTTTTTGATGAAATTAGCATTCATTCAATAGATTCTCATATTTTTTGCACCATTGGGAAAAGTATTTTGTGTTGATTTTCTTCATAAAAAATGTATTTGGTGGCCCTGAAAAGGGCCGTTTCTTCTGGATTCGATGATCGAAACGAATCTATTTGGAACTGGTGTATTTGGTGACGGCTTTTGTACCTTCACTAACAGCATGCTTGGCCAATTCACCGGGCAACAAGAGACGAACAGCGGTTTGGATTTCACGGCTTGTGATGGTTGACCGTTTATTGTAGTGAGACAATCGTGAAGCTTCAGCCGCAATACGTTCAAAAATATCGTTAACAAACGAATTCATGATGCTCATTGCTTTGCTTGAAACGCCGGTGTCTGGATGAACTTGTTTCAATACCTTGAAAATGTAAATTGCGTAGCTTTCCTTACGCTTCTTTCTACGTTTTTTGTCGCCCTTGTTGATGTTCTTTTGAGCCTTGCCGGCTTTTTTAGCTGCTTTACCACTGATTTTTGGTGCCATTTTAATTTAGCTAATGTTAATCGTATGAGAAACGAAAACAAACTGATGTCGAGTGAACGATGTGCTTGTCTTTATATAGCCGTTGAGTGAGTGCAGCGGTGTGAAGGTTCGAAATTCTTGGCTCCGCCCATTTCACTATGTCTGACATACAGTCGACAGTATAAAAGGGAAAACACATTGTCGTATCAGTATCATTCAGTGTTTGTCACTCGTTCGATTCATACGTTAAACTAAAAATCATATTCAAAAATGTCTGGACGCGGTAAAGGTGGCAAAGTAAAGGGAAAGGCAAAGTCACGTTCAAGCCGTGCTGGTCTTCAATTTCCAGTTGGTCGTATTCATCGTTTGTTGCGTAAAGGAAATTATGCTGAACGTGTTGGTGCTGGTGCACCAGTTTATTTGGCTGCAGTTATGGAATATTTGGCTGCTGAAGTTTTGGAATTGGCAGGAAATGCTGCCCGTGACAACAAAAAAACACGTATCATTCCACGTCATTTGCAATTGGCAATCCGTAACGATGAAGAATTAAACAAATTACTTTCGGGTGTTACGATTGCTCAAGGTGGTGTTTTGCCAAATATCCAAGCCGTCTTGTTGCCAAAGAAGACCGAAACCAAAAAGGCTTAAGTTCGATAATTGACATCTATTTATCGAAACGCTGTAAATAAAACGGCCCTTTTCAGGGCTAACAAACTTATTTCTTATGAAGAAAATCTCAAAATAAAACATTATGAATCGATTTATCTCCCGATTTGTGCATACCGCATCTTGGTCCCGAGGTAGGCATTCAAAGATTTTTTCGAGAATCATTCCAAAATTATTATTATTATTAACAACAAAGACAACATCAACAATAATAATAACAATATTGCTTGATATGAAATATGAAACAATGACCTAGACCCAAAAAATTGGCTTTTTTCAAAGATTCGGAATTTTTTCAAAAATGCGGAATTTTTCAATAATGCCGAATTTTCTCAAAAAAAGAATTTCCAATGATTTATCCCAATAAAACTAGCGGGATCGAATTGAATTTCTTTCAACAAAATACCTTTTGTGACGCCAACAAGCTACGCAGTCCATTATTTTTTTTTTAAACAAACGACTGAAGATTTTATTGACTCCATGAATCAATGTCTGGGTCCATATTCCATAATTTACTTGAACGAAACGACCGTTCGTGTATTTTATTTTTAAAGAAAACTGAAGCCATAAATTTTAAGCTATCGTCTACTGTCCACTTCCTAGATGTTAAGACAAACATCGAAAACGACGAACCTTATTGAAATTTTACGAGTAATGTAATGGCGCCGGGCTCAAGTTCAAACTAAACATTAAATTGCAATGATTACTGCAATCGATCCACCGAGATAATCTCTATCCATGATTGTTACTCTGCCAATGTGTCACATTCCCGAATGATTTAGCATCAATTCAAAGTCAACCAACGACTCAAAATGTGCCGTTAATTCGCACTGGACCACAAATCCACAGTTATTATATAAATTTTTTTGAATTTCAATAAAAGTTCAACGAATACATTCATTTATCGCAAAGCGATCGGTTGATGTGATGTCGTTTTTTGTTTTATTCGTGTCTCTTTTTCGTTGTCATTCTGCTGCATCATAGTTCAACAATTCAAACGACATCAAACAAAACTCGTAGAGATACAGAGAGACAAAGACACAACACACGTGTACATTGTACATGGCATATGGGGGAGGGGGAGTGAGATTGTCACAACTGTCGAATTTCAGAGTTGAAATTATTTAAATATTCACGTTCAGCTCGGCCAATGTTTCAGTTAGTAACGGATTTTCGTTTGCTTAACATCGAATTGTTGCATTTGCGATAACAATCTTGTTTTGGGAGTTTTTTTTTTTTTTTTTGCAACATCGTTGGCATATATCATTCAAACTGAATTTTTCTATCAAAAGTTTAGTTTATCAATCAGTTGATAGCTGTGTGATCGTGATTCGAAAATGTAAGTGATGTTCAGTGTTGATCCGATCGAAATCAAAAGATTTATTAACTTGGGCGTTGGTTTTGCTTGATGCTTCTCTTTTTTTTTGTATTGAACACTAAACACTAAACATTGATACAAACGGTCAGCCATGACCATTCCCAACATGTGTTGACATGTCAAGGATGTGAAATTCGAAAATGAAACTGGCCTGAGTACGTTCTTGAGGATAAATTTAAGAAGAATTCGTGTTGTGAATTTTTTGGTGTGTCCATTCTTTATTCAGTGATTGTAAATAAACTGTTTAACTATAAATGGACATTGGACACGAACACGAACAGAGCCATTGAACATCTATCTCGAATCTCTTATGGTCTTAAATTGACGATCAGACCCATAAAACGATCCAAAGTTCATTTGGCCAATTGTCTACAATACATACATACGATATACGGTTATCACTGATTGCGGTCTCAATCTCCAACTCCAATATTTGCTGACAATCGTCTTTTCATATTATTTTTTGCACGTTGTACTTTTTAAGTCAGCTGCTCTGTGCTCAGACAATGCCTTATGAATAATAATGGAAATTGTTGAAATGAATGCAATCAGTAATGCAAATATTTGTAAATAACGTGTGAGTGCATTATTTCGTGTTGATTATTTTTTTTTCGTTTTCGATTTTGTTGAGCGCAGGTTTTGAATCTTTTTCGGTGATTGGCGGCTATAAAACTTGAATTGTCTTCCATTAATTTATGAATGGCAGTAAAACAATTGCGCGTAAATTAAATGGGGTCATTTGAAGATGTTCTAATGTGTCCAATGTCCAAAGAGTATATGCAGTGTTGAGTGTTGAGTACTGAATGTTCCCGCATTCATGGAATATTGAAACAATAGCATTGGTCATATGACCGAATGTCATCGGCATCGAATACTTGAATGAAACGTGATGACCATGATTTTTTGTTGCGAACGTCGATTAAACAGCATATTCATACAGAAAACATGCCCGTTTCCTAATTCCTAATTATTTTCTATTTTTAATTTATATAAAGTCGATTGATTATTATTAGTTTGTTTTTATTCATCGCACGACGGTGCGTCCATGCAAAATATAAAAGATTCACTTTTGATATTAGCACCTTTTGCAATACTGTTTTTTTTCCTCCTTTGTTGCTTCAATGAAGTCTAACGAAGTAAGACTTTGACATTTGAATTCACATCAATCACCCATCACAAATCTTTTCAATGGTCTACAATCTAAGATGTGAAAATTGAGTACACAAACCAAAAGAAAAAACCTTGGCCAAACTTTCGACAACAAAAATCAAAAATTTAATCATGTAACATGACAGCTTATCATTTATTATCAATATTTATTATTATCAAAGGCATGCAGCCGTGGCATTGATTCTGGACAACAATTAAAACAAAAACAAAAAAGAAAAAAAAATTCGATCGCTTCATATCATAAACAAATAATAAATAATAATCATGCGTATAAGTCGATCACTTAATTTCGGAACCTAATCATATGATTTGGTTGTGGCATAGTTATTAAACGACAACAACAAATCCTAACAACAATTTGTCTATTCATCGTTTTTTTTTGGTGTAATTTAAACAATATAATGATATAATATGTGCTATAATATGATTATAATGAGCGATCATTCGCTATGTTTTGGAATATGAAATTCGGAAATTCAGTTAGATATGGTGACATTCAAACTGAAATTCATATGTAACAGGTAACAGGTAACTGGCGTACGGTGTTTATTTCAAAGCAATTGTTTGCCATTTTTCCCAGTCGTTCACATGCATCAAACACACAGAACACTGTTTATGCTGGTAGCAGGTGTGTGAGAGAAAGAGAGAGAGGAGATGCGACAAAGTTGTTTGCGATAACCAACTATTAATTGAAACTCGATGCTTGCAAATTTTGGATGCCAGCGCCGTCAATAGCATACGTCTATGTTTGTGTATACATAAGCAAAACTGATTTCGGAGAATTCGAATTGATTGTTAACATTTTTTTGTGAATCTAATAAAGCAAATCATTTGTTTATTGTTTATGCGATTCAAGTTCATGTGTAAACTAAACGCTGTGAACATTTAAAACATCCATTTTGATGTCATTTCATGTTTTGGCGAAAATTTAAAGCAAAACAAAACGAAAGAGAACACGATTATTTTTATAATTTCCATTTGGAGAGTCTTAAGCAGTGTCTCTCATTTCAATTACATTCTACCAAACAAATAAATTCATTTCAATTCCGAATGTATGCAATTCAGAAAAATTGCGATTTCGATTCATTTGTCGGAAAATCGGCAACAGAAAACGAAGAAGAACCAGAAATCGCTATTTGAATTCACGTCATGCATGAAGGTCAATGGTTAGAGCTGGTTATCAAACTGAACGTATACACACCATACGTGTGAGAATTGAGAATATTTTCAAGTTTTCGAATCGATCCGAAATTAGTTTATTTTTCGATAAAATATTTATTATGTATTAATAATTGACAACAACGATATTTTTTTTAATCTCTTTCAGGAAGAATGTATATGAAGTGAATAGCAGTAAGAAGGAAACACCTCCAACGGAGGTGAATGAGCATTTAGAAGCTGGAAAATTTCGTACAATTTTACCGCAAGTACGTTCCGATTCGATTTAATATTTGAAGTTCAAATCGATTTAGATCGATTTAATAATTTAAAATTATGAATATATATAATACAGTTGTAATGATATTGTTTGCCTTCAAATTGCATATGTACAACGTACATTGCAAACACACAGATTCTGGCCAGTACGATAAAGAATTTTTTGCTATTGGATTTGGGTTTGTCAATTGCATTTCCAACGATTGTTATTCCAGCGT
Organism: Mayetiola destructor; assembly: GCA_000149185.1. Lineage (NCBI taxonomy): Eukaryota > Metazoa > Arthropoda > Insecta > Diptera > Cecidomyiidae > Mayetiola > Mayetiola destructor. The sequence continues at coordinate 737,756 of GL501485.1, read as the reverse complement.
TAACCGGTTTGAATGATGTCAACAATCCATATGAAATGCTTCGCTTGACCGCTGTTCAAGCGTCATGGCTTGGTAAGTAAATTGGCTAAAGCTATCCGAAATGTAGGCATTACGTCAAAAATGTAAACAACATTGTTTTTCTTCTATTTATTCCTTCTTGGTCTTTTTTTTCCTAATCTCAGGTTCGATTGCATATATTTTCGAGCCGTTGGGTTCGCTGTTGTCGGGTTTGATAAGCGAACCATTGGGACGGAAAAAAGCTATGTTTCTTGTGAATATTCCACATTTGATTGCATGGGCAATGCTTTACTATTCATCGTCATTGATTGAAGTATTTTTTGCACATGCTTTATTGGGTATGACCGATTCAATTCGTTCAAAATGATTTGCTCAAATTCTGGGCACGAAAAAAAGAGTTTTTTTTTTTCAATGGTATATTTATATACAATTTTTAATAAAATTTATTTTGTCTGAATGTAGGCCTGGGCGTGGGATTGATGGAAGCTCCAATTATAACGTATGTAGGAGAAATATGGTCAGTTGAAGTCAATGAACTTTTAACTTTGAATTTTCGATCTGATTTTTAATTGAATGAATTTTATACAGCCAAAAATCCATTCGTGGTGTACTGATCGCGTTATCAGGTTGGTTTTTTTGGTATTGGCCCAAATCTATTCGTGGAATTCTTATTCTTATTCGAATTTCACAGGTATTGCCGCAACTTTGGGCCTGTTTATCGTTTTCCTGCTTGGAAGTTTAACGGAATGGCGTAATGTTGCTCTTTATTGTATCAATATTCCCATTCTCACGATGGTCGCTGTTTGTTTTGTAAGTTTTTAACATTATCTATCGATGATTGAAATTTGCAAAGAAAATAAATATATTTTCTCTAGATCCCAGAAACTCCACTATGGCTTTTATCAAAAAATCGCGAAGCCGAAGCATTAAAATCGTTACAATGGCTTCGCGGATGGGTTTCAGCCAAAGCTGTTAAAGTTGAATTCGATGAAATCAAACGATATAATGAATATTCGGTTTCCTGTAGTGCATGTATTAAATCTCAAAAAAAGTGTCCTCATCCACCGCCAACTATTAGCGAAAAATTACAAGAATTACTTCGACGTCGAACAATGAAACCGTTCATTATTCTATTGACAGCATTTGCGGTCGGTCAATTTTCCGGATCACATGCAATGCGACCGTATATTGTACAAATTTTAAAATCATATGGTTCACCCATTAGTCCAAACTGGGCAACGGTAGGTCAACACGAACACATCCATTTGATATTTGTTTATAAAAAAAAAACGTCTGAAAACAGGTTTTGCTTGGTTTGACTGGAATTGTCGGCACATTGACGTGCGTTTTGACCGTGAAACTTATTGGAAAAAGAAGACTTTATATGATTGCATTGTGTCTGGTCTTTACATCTGGCTTATCACTCGGTAGGTCGAATAAATACTTATTATTTGTGTCTCAAATTTGTCAACATTATTATTTAAATGATTCTGATGGACAATGAAAAGGTATCTATGGATTCATTAATTTGCCGATGGGATGGACATCATTCAATCGTGAACCGAATCAAATAGATGAAACGGTGGCTCCAAATTATTTCCCTCTTGCAATGTTTGTTTTAATGGGATTTGGATCAGCCGTAGGTGTTACCTCGGTCCCATGGATGCTTATGAGCGAACTATTCCCATTCAAGTAAGAGAAAAAAAAACAGAACACAATATATTTGATCATCAATTGAAAAAAATAATTTTTTTTTCCGCTTTCGTTAAATCAGGAGTAGAGGCTTTGCGACTGGTCTTACGGCCGCTATCAATTATGGAATGCAATTTGTTGCGACCAAGACATATTACAATTTGGAAATCTGGTTAGGTTTGTCCGGCATCACATGTCTATATGCATTGATTGGAATTGCTGGGTAAGCGTTTCAACTTCACTTAATCTTGTTTGTTCTAACAAAAAAAAAATAAAATCCTTCGAATTTTCAGATGGATCATCATGTACTTATTGATGCCTGAAACTGAAGACAGGACGCTTGAGGATATTGAAGTGCATTTCTCAGATAATCAACGAAAAATTACCGATCGGCGGATTCAAAAAAATGTATCGGTTAAAAGTTTCAACATTCCGCCCGGTTTGGTGGCCGACATTGAAAACGGAACGAATGCAAAGAATATTGTGAAGAGTGATAAAGGACATGTAAACAAAGCATTCACCAGTGATAATGCTTGAAAATGTTCTCATTTTTATATTAGAATTATGATACAATATAATATTTTAAGATTCGATTTACTTCCCCCTTAAAAAATAATACATTGAATCTGGCATTTTTAAGAAAATACACACAAAATAATAACGAGAAAAAAAATCAAATTCAAATTCAAATTCAAATTTTATTCGGTTCTTTTTTTTTGTTTGTTGAATTCTTTCTCGGAATTAACAAGTGTAGCAACCGACAATGTGCCGAAAATCAATGTACCAACGTATATTCAATATTCAGTCACTCAGTCAGCCTCTTTGTGTTGGTTTCCATGCGGCTTATGTAATTTGATATTTGTGTATATGGTCAATCGTCAATCGTGAGACGCCAATCAAAACAAAAAACAAATTCCAAGAAATAAACCAAAAAAAGAAAACGGTTAGCATTCAATTGACGTTTTACAATTTCCACACAGCGAAAAGATTGTCGTAGATCGTTGAGCTGAACGCATATGCAAGAATAGTATTCCGGAAACAATTTATATATTTTGCGATTTTAACAATTCAAAGTATCATTATTTGGAATCATGAATCCGGTGTGGCGTCAAGAATTACAGCATGAAATCCAAAAATATGAGGAAAATGTGTTTTCAACGTTCGTTAAATTAAAAGAAAAATTCGAGTGTTTTGTGGGCCCTTGTCAAAGGCCAGTTGTTGAATTTTTTCATGCATTAATGGATCATCAGTACGTTTGTGACGCACTTTCTTTGTAAAATTTTACTCTTTTTTTCTCTTTTTTTTTGATCGAAAAACTTTCTTTTTTCACGTTTATAGTTTCAAGAGTGCATACCATCGATTCGTTCATGAATTGAATTTGTCACAAATGACAACACAAATAACAACACAAATGCCAACACCACCATCAACTGTGAACGAAAATTCAGTTTCAGACGAAGAAATTCCACCAACGAAAATAACTTCCTTTTTGTCAAATCAGGACACCGATTCAGCACAAACGAACGCAACTATTTTCCGGCATTTAGATTCAAATCAAAATCATATTCAAATTCAAAAGCGAAAGCACAGCCCAGAAAAACCAAAACAAGAAGAATTGGTGAAAAAACCAAAGCCAGCTTCGGCCATTCGTTCAACAAGCGCATTGGGTAAGAATGCACGAAACAACTTTGATTTCAAATGGAACAATTCTTTTCATAAAATTTAAATTTATTTTCAGCTAATATGGAACCGGAACAGACTGTTCGAAAATTAAAAACACCAACAAAGCCATTCATAGTCTGTGCTATAGTTCATTCAAGTGCATTCTATGTTCCAAAACATCGGCGAAAATGGTCCAACATTATGTAACAATGCATCCCGAGCACGAAGTCTTCATTTCAAGACTATCTCCCGAAATGGCTGAACTGGCTAGACAGCATCGTCGAATGAAGGTGTCCGACAATTTTTGCTATTTTTGTGGCAAAATTAAAGAAAATGTAAGCGATTGGGAACAACACATCCTTGAGCATACCGGTGAATTTCCGTATCAGTGCATTGAATGTAAAAAATCATTGCCATCGATTGCAGCACATGATAGTTGTTCCGCCGAATATGTTTCGGATGTTTTTGAAATGAATTCACCAAATTCCAATCTGAGGGCGTATTTATGTAATTTATGCAATTTCGTTCAAGTCGATAAAGAACGTTTGTTGAATCATTTGATGCGTCAGCATGAGCTGGTCATTCGAACCGATATATTGAATGAAATAATAACGATCACATTAAAATTCAACATAATTGATGACGGACAAAAACGAATCGATGAAAGCAATTCGATTAATGTGGATGATACGGCCGTTGATGTTATTAAAAAAGAAACGCCATCCATAAAGCATGTCGATGCATCGATATTATTCAGTTGTGGTGTCATTGATTGCAAATTTATTGCTGAAAATGATAAACGTTTTATTCAACATTTGCAGGCTAATCATTCGGAAAATGATCCGTTTAATTGTTGTCATTGTCCAAATGGAACACCGTCTGCTGCGTTGAATGCTAAAAAAGCAATAAATCATACGGTATTGCATGGTGATCATTTGTACAAATGTAACGTTTGTGAACACACTTGTCCAAGGGAATTTCTCATCAATTTGCATATTTTGCGATCGCATCCAAACGATCAATTCGCATTTCGGCACACAAATCGTTTGGCCGGTGATGTATCTGAAGATGTATCCATCAAATTTCGTTGCAACGTGTGTAACGAACAAATAAACATGGTGGCCGATTTGTCGAAACATTTTCAAGGTGCACACAAGTCAATCAAGCCAATCGAAAATCAAGCCAATCGAACGAAATAAATGACAAATCATTAATGTTTCAGCAACGTTGGCTTTGTCTATCCTGCAACGGAATGTTTTCCACGAAATCGTTTTTAATCGAACATCGGAAAAAAAATCATCCGACGACTGCGTTCGAGACGCAAATAAGTAAAATTATGCAAATTGAAGTGGCTAAATTTTCAAATTATCCAAAGTTCAAGGAGCAAAATGAGCGATTCGATAGATATTTGGTGTACTATTGCGCTTATTGCCAAGATACCGAATATGCGGACGTTTCGAGTGTGTACGGGCACTGGAAGCAAAAGCACGATACTGAAAACAAAAACACAAAACCATTTCGTTTTGAGGTGGCCGCCTTGGCTAAATGTCAATCATGCAAAATCATCAGTACATTCGATGGGCTGAAAAATCATTATGAAATGCAACATTGCCAATTGAAAATGGTGGTCATTGACTTGCTAACCGGTGGCATCAATACGTTTTCAGGTGCAAAATGTGGCCTATGCAATTATAATGGCAACAATATCATCGATCATTTTGCCGACCATGATCTCATTGTACAAACAAATGTTCGTAATCCGATACCAATTAATGATTCAACATTACAATTAATTTCAACCGTTCAAGTTGTAAAGCAAAAACAATGTTTCCATTGCAAAAGTATTTTTCAAACGATTGATGATCTTGAATATCACAATGTTGAAGAACATCCGACCAAAAAAATGCTATACGAAGATTACGCCGAAAATATTTCACCATTTTTGATGGCTGGCTGCTGTAACATCAAAATTGCAATGGACCAGTTCATTGATCACATGCGTAATCCTAAGACTGTTCACATTCCATGTCAGTTGTGTTCATTCAAGGCAGCCGAATTAAACGATTTGGCCAAACATGATGTAACCGTTCATAATGTTGGACAAGAACAGCATTTCCGTTTGCAGTGTTTGCTTCGAACATTTTATTATCAAACGCGTGTTGTTTTCGGGAATGGTTTTGTCATTGCCAAGGCAAATTTGATTGGTACACGATACGATGACACCATCAAATTGAACGGATTTTTTTGCGACAATGAAACGATCAAACGACGCTCAATTAAAATTTGAGAGAAACGAATAACGTACGGACGGAATGCGATATGTCGTATCAGAATTCGGAATTTCTTCAAAAAAATGAATCATTTATTGTTTTGAATTTGATAATAGGAATAATCGGCAAAGCTTGTAAATTAAATTGTATTTCAAGATTTAGATAATTAAGTATTGATTGACTTTTTGCATAACATTTATCAACCGTAATTAGTGTCCAAAGCGATGGCATCTAATACCTTATCGCAGAGAGTCAAGTGCCTCAATTTTGGTAACATTCGAAATAAAGCTGAATCGACATAAGGCCATTGCGCTATTCAATTGTTGTTATCATATCATTCATTATTTCTTTTCCATTTTTTTCCCCCGTAAAATAAACGACAATTTATTGATATAATATTGAAAGCAAATTTTGGTTTCCTTTTGAAAATGTGCTGGCATATTGTGACATCTATCATGGATTTAAAGTGTTCCGATTTGGCGGCAGTGTAAGTATAGCAGGCTAACTCTTTGTGTTTAAACATTCCATTAAAGCTAAAAAAGAAAATATATTTTTGAAAATAGAGAATTTGTGCTGCGTGAAAAAGAAGAGCATTGGAATCGACAAAAAATGACTCAAACCAATTTTTCCATCGAAAGAAAATCCTATCGCCGAATAGCGCCGCAGGTTTGTTTATTTTTTTTTCCCCTCATATGAAACAAATGAAATCTTTATTACATATTGCTTGATGTTATTTTCCATTGGAAACGTTAATACAATTTGAGGGGGAATTTCAGGTGATAGCAGCCATTTTAAAGAATTTATTGATGTTGGACTATGGTCTTAGTTTATCAATTGTAGCAATTATTTTGCCCGCTTTGACAATAGGCGATCCAAATGAACCCGTACAAATAACTGAAATCGAAATATCATGGCTAGGAAGCACACCGTTTTTGTTCAAATTTTTTGGATGCCTATTTTCTGGCTGGATTGCCGAACATCTGGGCCGAAAGAAATCTTTATTGTTCGTCAATATTCCATTTGCTATCGCTTGGTTCATACTTTGGCATTCAACATCATTATGGCAAATATTTGCTGGTAATTGTGTACTTGGCATTGCTGTTGGACTGATGAAAACACCCGCAATGACATACATTTCCGAAAGCTGTGAAACATCGGTTCGAGGTGTTTTGGGCCTATTGGATGGCTTCGTAACAACATTTGGCTCTTTTCTCATTCTTGAGCTGGCCCTTTATTTGGAATGGCGTTTTATAGCATTTTTGTGTCTTATCGTTCCATGCATCACCATAGTCGGCATTTTATTTGTGAGTTGCGATCAATTATGGCTTAAAAAAATTAATTTGGTCAGCATTTCTGTTTTTTTTTGCTTCGATGACGATGTTGAAAAATTTTCAGTTGCCCGAAACTCCTATGTGGCTGTTGTCGAGAAATCGTGAAAAAGATGCAACGAAATCTTTACGATGGCTACGCGGATGGGTTACAGCCGACGAAGTGACGGCCGAACTTGAATTGATGCGAAAAAATCAAGAATATTCCACAGCATGTCCGGAATGTCAAAAAATAGAACAAAAATGTTCACATCCGCCACCAACAATGTGGAACAGATTTCAAGAGCTAAAACGACAACGGACCCTAAAACCAGGCATCATCATATTAATCAGCTATGGATTGTCTCAATTTGGTGGAATGATGCAATTGTTACCGTTTGCTGTGCAAATTATCGCAGCATATAATCCACCAATTTCACCAAAACGTGGAGCCGCTATACTGAGTATTGCGTCCATTGTGCCCACCGTTCTACTCATATCAACGGTTAAATTTTTCGGTAAACGAAAAATGTATTTGTTTTCTTTGTTTGGTGCGATCATGGGGCATATTGGTCTCAGTGTTTATGGATTTTATGTGTTGCCGAACGGCATTACATCATACAATAGCAAAGACATCGCAATGGATGACATCCCGACCAGCTATATCCCGATTGTAATGTTCGTGTTTCTTAGATTCTGTTCATCGAACATTAACTTGATTCCGATGACAATGCTCGGTGAACTTTTCCCATTTAAAACAAGAAGTCTTGCGACAGGTGTTACAACTGGTCTTTATTTTTTGATTGTTTTCGTTGCCAATAAAACATTTTCGAATATTGAAAATTATGTCACATTACCGGGTGCTTTTGCTGTATATGCTGTAATGGGATTTTTAGGCTTGATTTTTACGTATTACACATTGCCTGAAACTGAAAGACGTTCAAATCATGATATCGAAATGCATTTTGCTAATAATGATCTAGGACTGACCGATCGGAAAATTCCACGCAGCTCAAAAGCAAATTATGAACAATGAAAATATGTTATCCAAAAGTAGATAATAGTTTTACGATTACAAAAATATGAGCATTGAAAATGGGACTTCAAATAAATAAAGGTGATCGATCACTTTTGGAAATCAAAATTGTTTTGCCTATGTGAGATGTGAGCTATTCCGTGAATGGCTACAGTTTCGATTTTTTTTTCCCTAAACCATTCGTCATTTTTTCTTATTTTTCGGTGAAAAAAATTCTAGGAACTATGAACATCACTGCCCAAAAATTAAAATAATAAATTACATTCGAAAATTACCCAAAAAATTAATGCGACAAATATTCAATTAATTCGAAAGATAAAAACTTATTTCACGCCTCCGGTTGGAAAGTGCTGAATTCCAAAATTCAGCAAAAACAATACACGTGCAATTGTTTATTGACCGTCAATGACTATCCATCCATGGATAGTATCCATCCATTTGGATTATTTGATTGACAATTATGATAATGATAGACCCAGAGCACATTCAAAGCACATTCGTATTTTATTGTTGTAAGTTTTTCTGTCGGTCTTTTGTTTTGATTTTTGGTTTTTGTTTTTTCTATGAAATTATAGTCGATCACCTGATTCATGGATATCATACCTGATCCACTACGACAGCAAATATTTGCTGTTCAATGTTCGATAATAATCATGAACTTGAACGAAACGACACAGAATACAACACAAATAATAATCGGATTTGAATTCCTAAAGCTCAAAACTTTTTTTTTTATTATCATTTCAATGTCATCGGCTGATCAGATTTGTGTGCCACTTGCATTCAATGAGTGAAAGAGAACGAGAGCGATGGAGAGAAGGATAGATTCCTTAGATTCAAAAATTCTATCGAAATAAATTTAAAGTTTTAGTTTTAACGGAATCGGCGGCATTGTCGAAAGTGTTTTGCACCGACAATCTGAGTGCTCTCGAGAACATTTACAATCAATCAAAATGTAAGTTTAATTTCAATTTATTTTTGTTCCTTTTTTTTAACTATTTTGAATGCAAGTTCAAATGAAATATGCTCAAGTGAAAATGTGTTTTGGTTGATTGTGTTTTTCTAATTCCATTTGAGAGAGAAAAAAAGCAATAAAAATTCGGAATTAAAGATTTGTAGAGAAAATCTTGGCGAACATCGAACATAAATGACATTAATTTATTTTACTATTTTTGAAATGAGAACCTACAAATCGAGGTGATAAGAAATTCAATCAGGTGAATTATTATTATTGGCATAGAAATAATAATATAGAACAAAAGTAATTATGTTCTGTATGGTGTAATTATTATCGATAACATTTGGATGGTTCTAGAAATAATATAAATACAGTTGCACCGAATAAGGTGTCCATTCATTCTTCTGAATCAACTGGAAACGTTTCGCTCTGATATGGCCAAAAAGTGAGTGAATTTTTATTATATTAAAAAAAAACTACATTTTAAACTTTCAGAAAAACATTTTATGGACACAAAACTGTGCACCAATAATAAATATTTATTCATTTCTTGTTCGTTTAACGTTTGCTAAAAGAAATCGAAATGATTTTGTGGTTGGATGCTCAATCGGCAATAAATTTCCAAAATATTAATTTACGATTCATGGCAAAAACAATACTTTTGTCATTTTATAGTTGAAATAGAATATTTAAAATTCGACAAGTCGATGATGTGAGTTATTATTTTCTAAAATGCTGTAGCCTCAGACTCAGATGACAAAAAGAATCTTTTATACATGAAATAATAATTGCAATTCATGTGAACATCAATTATTATTAATATATTGCATTGTATTATCGTCAAAATTGTTGCATACGAAATTCAAGATACAAAAGATGTACGGTTACAGATGCAAAATTGATACATGTCATGCCCAACCATGCGAACGTATGCTCAGATTTGATTTATTCTCAACAAATTGAATAACTACTGTTGTTTTAAATCCGTAAAATAATACAGGAACAATTAATGTTTTTATTATATTTTTTTTTTCATTTTGCAGGCACAATTCGAATCATGCAACGATGGATTGTAAAACGTTAAATACTAATAATAATAGTTGTAGCGTGAGCCGTTTTCGACAAATTTTGCCACAGGTTTTTATTTGCTCAATTTTTCTGCAAATTTTTCATTGTGATTTGAATTTATGGTTTGTTTTTTTTTCGTCAGGTGATCGCAAGTACCGTAAAAAATTTCCTTCTTTTGGATTTGGGGCTATCGATAGCATTTCCAACAATCGTAATACCAGCCCTGACCGGTCTTAACGATCAAGTTAATCCGAATGAAATGATTCATATGACTGCCGCTCAAGCGTCGTGGCTGGGTGAGCACTCAACAGACACATTGAGACACTTTTTTCTTTATTTATTATGGATTTTTGTGGTTTTCTTTTTTCATTCAGGGAGCATCGCATATTTATTCAAATTGATTGGTTCGATTGCATCGGGATGGATATGTGAACCATTGGGACGGAAAAAGGCTATGTTTTTTGTGAATTTTCCGCATTTAGTCGCATGGTTAATGCTTTATTTCTCGACATCATTGACTGAAGTGTTTATTGCTCATGCTTTATTAGGTATGAGTTATTTCCCAAATAAAACGGATAATCATCATGTTTGGTACTTTTAAAGACACACTATTTCCAAAATCGATTTGTTTATTTATTTCCCAAAATGTCAACTCTGGAAATCGAAAATGCTCCTCATGAATGAACAATTTATTTTATTAATCACTCAAAAGGGGGTAAGATAAAATAACAACTCAAGGGAAATCAGAAATAATTTAATTTATTAATTTATTAAATTACTCAGTTGGGGTAGGATTAATGGAAGCGCCAATCATAACGTATGTAGGTGAAATATGCGAGCCTTCGATAAGAGGCGTGATCATGGCGCTAGCAGGTTCGTTATGCTACAAAATAGTTTTCGCGATATATGATGTTGAGCCAGTCAGCGATAAGGATCAGAAATCAGAATGCATCAAGAGAATGCTCCAATCATCGTTCTGATGGATCTAACAATGGTTGGAAGTTGGAACATCCTCTATGACGTATTCTGATCCACATAACTATGTATACTGAGCTAACTAACATATAAAATATCTGCTCAGGTATCGCCGCAACTTTGGGACTTTTCATTGTTTTCACATTGGGCAATTTGATTGAATGGAGAAATGTTGCTTTATTTTGTTTTACCATTCCGGTTGGCACAATGATGGCCGTTCATCTGGTGAGTTTCATTTTTAAATAATAATGGTTTGTTATTCATACAATAATAATAATAATAATAATGAATGAGATAACGCATTTCGGATCCAATATACGCAAATTAACAAAACAAAAAGAACACAAAAAGCAAAAATAAAATTTAATGACTAAATGAAATTTGTTCTCTCAAACCGAACGCCAGATCCCAGAGACTCCTATTTGGTTGCTATCAAAAGGCCGTGATGCAGAAGCCTTAAAATCATTACAATGGTTACGTGGCTGGGTATCCGAAAAAGCTGTCCAAACGGAATTCGAAGCAATCAAATGCTACAATCAAAATTCCAATTCTTGTTTAAAATGTGAAAAGGCAAAAGTGGAATGTACGCATCCGCCACCAAATATCACGGAAAAATGCAAAGAACTATTGCGCAAACGGACGCTAAAACCGTTTATCATTCTGATTTGTTGTCAATTTATAGGACATTTTTCAGGAATACATCATTTGATGCCATACATTGTGCCAATTTTAAATACATACGAATCACCAATCAGTCCTGGTTGGGCCACTTCGGTTTTAGGTTTGACAGCCGTATTTGCAACAATTACATGTGTTGTTATCGTAAAATTTGTTGGAAAGCGTCGGATCCATTTGTTTGCATTAACTATTGTTACCGCTGTCAATTTATCGTTGGGTAGTGTAACTTGCTCATAAATCCTTATCTTATCTTTATTAATTATAATCTTATTCGGATACCAAATATAACAGGTTTTTATGGACTATATCGCTTGCCATCGGGAACAAAATCTTACGAACACAAACATTTTGCATCCGAATCAAATAGTGAAAAAGATGCTGTACCGTTGGTTCTCTTCATAATTCTGCGTTTTTTTTCGACTGGCATCGTATTGATACCGTTTATTTTAATGAGTGAACTGTTCCCTTTCAAATCGAGATGCTTTGCTACGGGAATTACATCGGCTGTTGGCTATATAATCGGTTTCAGTTCAACAAAATCCTTTTATAATATTGAAACGTGGTTCAGTTTGCCGATTGCACTGGTTATTTATGGCAGTATTGGTGCGATTGGGTAAATTATTTATTTTATTAATTATTCATTACTTGTTTATGATGGAAAAACTATTTCCGATGCATTTGATGAAATTGATTAATATTTTAGGCTCATCGTTGTCTTTAATATTTTACCAGAGACTGAAAAAAGATCACTTCACGAGATCGAACAACATTTTTCGGACAATAATCGTGGATTGACCGATCGAAAAATTTATCGTTTAAAAGAATCAAAGGCTTCGCATGCAGCCCCAGACATTATTGTCGATAACAATGCCAATAAGGCGCATGATAATGAAGCATACATTCCTGATAAGTAGCGCTACAGAATGAGTTTGTTTTAACGGAAAATCAGTGTCAGTATTATTATCATATTCCAGTTCAAAAGTTCAAAATGAAATGAAATAAATACTGAAAATGATTATTTGAAAAAATTTCGTTTATTTTTTTTTTTCAAATATATACTTATAGTTAAAATTTAGTCGTAGGAATAGGCGTTCATTCAATATTGAAAAACTTTTTAAGCTGCTGAATTTCTTTAACTTGAGCATTAAGTTCGTTTGTATTTTCGGCGATAATCTCTTTTAAAGCTGCCTCTTGTTTCGGCTGCAAAGTGAATTTTCGTTGAGGTGATGCAACCGTGCTCGTCTCATACACTTGCTGTTTTGCCATTTTCTTTTTGGCCATAGCAATTTTGTTGGCCAATTCCTTGGTAGCCGCATCGATTTTATTTATTTGTTCGGCAAAATTTCGTTCGGCCGCCGATGCATTTGGGAACCGTGAATTCACAGCCCTTATAACTGCATGTAAATTTTTCAAAATATTCTGTTGACGATCGTTTAGTTCTTCATAACGTTCGGCCAACATTTCGGCATTTTCTCGGAGTTTAATTTTTTCCAGCATCAAATCGGCCACCTCTTGACGCTGTTGTTCCTCAAGAACACGCTGAATTTTAACTCGTTTTTTAATCATTTGCCGGACTTTGTCATGTTTTGTAATGTATTGATCACGGAGCAATTGAAATGCGTCCAACAGCAATTCAATGGATTCCTTTGGTGTGGCCTCTTTGCCATTATTCAATTTTAATATGGGTTGCGATGTGCCTGATGCCAGTGCATTACGCACACTTTCTTCAAACGCCGTGGAAAATACCGTCGAATCGATAGTCGACGATGATGTAGTTGTGTCCATTTTTGATTTATCAGCCGCTAATGCTAAACGATTCTGTAAATATCGTGGATTTGTGATGACATTCAACGATACAACTTGACCGCTGCTCAAAAACAATACCAATCCAGATGGCGATTGAAGTAATGCAAATCCTAAAACAACATTTGATTTGATACCTTCCAGAGCTTTGGTGCACACCAAATATTCGGCATGAGCCCGTTTACTGAGAACCAAATCCAGCGATGAATCATCTACAAATGCAAAAATAATGTGTCACAATTCAGGAATATTTCTTATCAAAAAAAAAAAAACTTTATTGAATTTACCATTTTCATCGAAAAAACGCTGAAGTTCTGGCATAAATTCCATAGAAATGGCATGCAATCCAGCATTATGATATGCAAAATATCTTGAATCATTATTAATATCCGCTTTTAAGTGTATCGGACAATAGTCTATGTCATTTTTAGCACGTTCCGTCAAACCCAATTCCAATTCAACAACTTCAACCACATTTATAATCCATTCGTTTGGTTCGTATCGAACACCAGTCTCATCAAAATCACCAAGTACATCGCACACAGTTGCATCATCGACTGGATCATTGTTGTCAACTAAAATCATATGATACAATTTACCGGACGGTTCGGCAACAACAATGACCGTTGGATTCGATTGAAAGGCAATTATCGAACACGAATCTAATCCATAATTATCTTTTGTGGTGGGATACATGGACAATGGGCCCTGTAATCGTGGCTTAATCGTATCCAATCCAATCAATGCTATAAAAATATTTCCATTTCCCCATAAAATGATCAACGGCCATTCGACATATTTCACTTTAGCAGCCGTCGTCGTCGTTGTTGTCGTTGTCGTTGGCGAAATGTCATTATTATCGTTTGGTTCGTTGGCTATTAATTTGGTGCGTGGTGCAGCTATATCAAAATCAACGGCCGTATCACCAAGACTATTCAAATACGGTAATGATGATTTCGTTGGTGGCATTGCACACGGTGTTGGTCCAATTTTCCAAACACATTGTAACTTTGACTCTTCATATACTCGAATCGAATTATTCGACAGCAAAACCATTAGCATACAGTCTTTTGAAGATGCCGGATGCCAACGAAGTTGTTGTATGTTCACAAATTGATTTGCGCAAAAATAATGATCATCTAAAATGTGTGTGCTGCATAAAACTTTGGATTTTCCATCTTTGTACTGTCCCATTGGTCCATAGCGACACGGAATTTCCAAAATAGCAACACCACGCGTACCGCTCACCGCAAGATATTGACCCTCAGGCGATGCTAACAACCTGTTCACCGTGAAATCAATGGTCGTTGCCGGTACCAATTGTTGACAATTTACACTTCTGTCCGATTTGGATTGGGCTAATCGCCAATTGAATGCAAGAATCGTACAATCAACGGGATTCCAACCGAATAACATATCATCTTTGCATTCGATTAAATTTTGTGAAAATGATACGTCATTTGGCATGGATTTACGCAATTGTTCGAAAAATTGTTGATTTTCAAAATGAAATGCATCCGTGCATGTGTTCACTTTACTCATTTTCGTTGATTTAATGTTTTTTTCTCGTCTACTTTTTGCAATAATCAAAACCAAACACAGCAAAACACTCTTTTCGGAAACAACTAGCAAACGAATGAGACGTTGTTTATCGGACAATATATTATGCCGCTCAGAATATGTGATGTCAAATTTTTTTGAGGTTAGGAAACATTTATCACCGTTTCGATTGATACCGACGATCGATAATGCAGATATTCAAATATTGCAGCGGTTATTATTGGTCTAGCAATGAAACGCGCACTGCAACATAAGGATATCGAAATTATTTAAGTTTTATTGCAATTCGGACAATCAAAGGCCATAAAATAATAATAATAATTTAACATTAATTTTAAAATAATTGTATTTTAGATTTTAGAACGGAATGTGTGATAAAGGTCTCTCCCTTTTTAAATTTGACGAACCATCGGCTGGAAAAATGAAAAAAAAAAAAAACAAATCAAAAATTAATTAGCTCAAAGCTCTGGTCTGGTGGATAATGTTTTTACCGTACCAAAATAAAGACTTTCTTGGGCATCCAGCGTCGCACCAATTTCTGTAGCTCCAAATTATTTAGTTGCTCTTCAGCACGTTTATCTGGCACCACATCATCGGGCGTATTGTATTTTATTTCAAATTCAGGCAATTGTTGCCAGCCCGCTTTCAACGGATACAAATTGAAATGTAAATCGTATGTTGATTGAGCAAACAGCGAAATATTTAGCTTGAAGAAAAAAAAAAATACAAACAAGAAATTAACACAAACAACGAGATTAAATCGTTTCGCATCGAAATCGAAGGGAATTTTCTTTGAAGACAATGTTATACCTGTGTATGTCCAGCAAACATAAAATTATCCGCATTCTTTAAATAGCTTTTCAAATGAATGGTTGCATTTGTTGAATTTTTCAATGAAATCGTCAATGTCATCGGCACCTTAACATACATTTTTTCATCAAAATAACAATAAAGATTCAATGGAGCATCGCAAATTTCAATACTGTTTACAAATAGTTTTGTTTCATTTTCGGCTCTGGTACCACTACGACGCCAACGCACACAATATATTCCGAACATTGTGGGCTGTTGATTCGATTCGGATTGTGTGCCACTCCAATTGATGGAATTTGTGGCCAAAAAACCTTTTCGATTGTCAATCATATTGAATGAATCGATTGCATTTTGATAGATCACCTTGGGATTTGGGATCGGAGTATTTCCAGTTTCGGATGAATTTTCTTGATTCGAAATATTTTCCATTGAGCTCATATTGGTTGCATTCACGGGCGCTTTAAAATCATCGGTCAACGAACGATTTAATGATGTGTTGTTGGTCAATGGGCCGGTTATTGAGGATGTCATTGAAATTTTCGACAGCAAATTATTTTGATAAGTATCGTAACCGGATTTTGTGGATGCATGATTTTCGATTGCCGGCAATCGATGATGTGTCACAATTCCAAAAACTTTTTTGCGATTCTTTTGATTCTGGTATTCGGTGCGATTAATCCAATTTTGTGTCGTTTGTTCTGCATGCAATAGTCGAACGTCATGAATTTTGGCACCCTTTGAAAATGTTTGACCGTACGTTCGCCGAGATTTTGCGTACGGTTTTTCTGTTATGTTGTAATCCTGTAAATAAAGACATGATAATTTCAAAAAAAAAATTCCATCGGCAATCGGCCGGTTAAGTTAACTTACGCTAATCAAAAACATGTCCAAAATATCGATATCCACTGATTTAATTTCTAGCTCAATCCGAAATAGGAAATCCTCGTGTTTATAGGCTTTTGTCAGGGCTTCTTTATTCAGTGAATAGAATTTTCCGGTGAATATGAACTCCGTAGTGCATGGAATCACAATAGTTTCTCGCTTCGATTTAATAACCGATTCGTCAACATATTCAACGCTAACATTGTGATTGTATGCATTTGTTTGGACCAGAGTCGATGCACCGTTCGATTCCATGTCCGACGAGTCTGAGCGTTTCAATCGATTTGAATTGGCCGTTTGATAGCGGATCAATTGGCTTAGCTCCACTGTGCCCTCAACCAAACTAATCACATAAAAATAAATGGTTTTATTTGTTTTCGGCGAAATGGCTCCAATGTCCACATGGAATTGGGATAGGATTTTTTGTTTTGATTTCGATACGTCTGATGCCAAAAATACTGGAAAAAAAGAAGAATGCCATTGATGATGATCCGACCGATCTTAATTCTTGATAATTATTGATTTTTTTTTTTGCGATACCTTTATTCCGCAGGTGCTGCGGCACAGTTATGATTAGGCTCACATTTTCGAACGCAATATTCTGATCGTTTTCGATTCGCGTAGTGATTTTAAAATATTCATTGGTTAGCATTGCTTTATGGCTCAACAAAGTCTCTGTGCTTAAATGAAATCTGCAACAATGAAAAAAAAAACAAGAATAAAGTTTGGATTGAAGTTTTCTTTCAATTTAAATGAAAGAATGCTGTTAAAACTTACGTAGGAATAATATAACAAGATTGCCCACTGCTAACACTATGTAGGCCATCTTTCTTTCGATTGTAGCTCTTGAAATTGGCTTTTGGATTCAACGACGAGCTTTGTATCAATGTTATCCAATTGGTTGCGGTTCCCATTTTGATTTCCAATCGATTAACCTTCAGTTCCAAATTCTCAACAAATTGAAATTGTTCGCCCATGAAAATGATGCAATACAATTTTCCCGGATGAATCATAAAATCGGAATCAATGGCAATGCCTGCCACATTCCGATCTACTTTGGTCACTGTATCCACTTCCATCCATTGGCTGGCATTCAATTTGTGAGATGATTTTGCGTTTGATGACAAAATAAGAATGAACTCTCTGATTTTCAATGGGACATCCGATATGGATCTGGAATCAGAAAACAAAATGTATCAAAATATAAATTGAATTCCAAATCAATCGATGCCCAAACTCTTACCGAATATATAGATTGACCTGAACCAATTCATCGTGTGGAATTTGATTTTTCTCAAAATTTGCCATGCATTCGAATAGTTTTGTGAATTTATCCAAATCAAATGCTAATTTCGTGCTAAATGCGGCCAATTGATTTTCCCAATTGTAACGTAGCTCGGGCACAATTTGACTCTGTGTCATTGGTGGCACTTTTTGGAACACTTTCCACAAATTTTCCAATATTTGAATGCGTTCGTTGTGCTCCATAATGATTTTGGTGGACAAACACTCTAAACTGCATGAAATGAAATCGGCTACCGATGCCGAAAGAAATGCCGAACGTAATGTTTTTAACAAGACTTGCGTGAAAATTGTATTCCATTTTTCCATTCGATAATCGGATAACATCAAACTGTAAAGTCTGTTGAAACAGAAAAAACCATGAAATTGTCATGTGGTCAAGGGCAGTGAACTCGCGAACAACGGCACATTCAGCAAAATACTCACGTTAAAGCTTTCGAAGCGTCACCAGTTTTGAGATATTCTTCAGCCATATCGATGGCCAATTTCTTACGGAATCGCAAACATTTATAGATTTTAAATTGAGCCATTGCCTGTCCCAATAGTGTAATAAAAATTGCCGAATGATTAACACATTTCTCACATTCTTGTACAATGGCAATGATTTGTTGGTCGTTGATTGGTTCCGATGTACGATTACCACCGCGTACACCGAAAAAATCACTGTACAAAATATTCGAATAGTTCATGGAATTTTGTTCGGCCAATGGCAAAAAATCAATTAACGGCGACGATGCCATGCAACATTGTTGAAAGGCTTCCTTTCGTTTGGCCGTATATTCGGCCGCTTTATTATAATAAATTCCAGGATGTTGTGTTTGTAATGCGGGCAAACCGCATTTTATTGCATCACAAAATAATTCAGCAAATGCATTATATTGAACACTTAACCAGGCATAATGTTCAAACAATAATTCCTTGAAACCGTAACGATTTTTATATTTTTCGATATGTGTACGAAATTGTGTAATTGCATCCCTCGGTGAATTTATATTGAACATTAATTTACAAATTTTGTAGCATAAAAACCCAGCAACCACTTTTATTTCCAAACAATTTGTATCAACAATTCGAATTTCTTCCAACCATTCGTATGCCTGGCAGTAATGTCTGCAAAAAAAAAACAGAAAACGAAAAAATGTCAAACGAAAATGATTTCACCGTGCAAAGCGCACAGCATCGTTCGCACTCACTTCAAGGCTGTATTCATATCAATTCTCATTTTCGGCCGCTTTATTATAATAAATTCCAGGATGTTGTGTTTGTAATGCGGGCAAACCGCATTTTATTGCATCACAAAATAATTCAGCAAATGCATTATATTGAACACTTAACCAGGCATAATGTTCAAACAATAATTCCTTGAAACCGTAACGATTTTTATATTTTTCGATATGTGTACGAAATTGTGTAATTGCATCCCTCGGTGAATTTATATTGAACATTAATTTACAAATTTTGTAGCATAAAAACCCAGCAACCACTTTTATTTCCAAACAATTTGTATCAACAATTCGAATTTCTTCCAACCATTCGTATGCCTGGCAGTAATGTCTGCAAAAAAAAAACAGAAAACGAAAAAATGTCAAACGAAAATGATTTCACCGTGCAAAGCGCACAGCATCGTTCGCACTCACTTCAAGGCTGTATTCATATCAATTCTCATTTCAGCATAAAAGCCCAATTTAAATTGATGTCGAATTTTCAATTCCAGATGTGATGATGTCAATTGATCTCGATGCATTCGAATCTGTTTCGATGATTGAGCATAATATGATTGGGCTTGTTCCAAAAATCCAGACTCCAACCGCAGTGTGTAACCTGGAAATGGATTCGGATTTCGAAATTATGATTAATTTTTTGAATCATTTTTATCGATTGTGAAGGTTACTCGACCTGTTAAATGATCATTATACGGAAGAACAAAAATCATTTTCTGATTGATATCACATTTTGAGGCGAGTATTGATAACCGTTCACTAGATGCGGCCTCATCACTCGAACTAGGTATGCCTCGTTGTAACAATACTATAGCTAATTTTGTGTGGCGTCCCTGTTCAAACCGAATCAATAAATTTAATTTCCATATGTTTCAGAGCGTATCAACAGAAAGTTTTCATGCAAAATGAAACAAACCTGCGTCATAGTCTTTATTGTTTGCATAAATGATACACATTGATATTGCTTTTCCGTCCATTCCGGATCATTCCATTCTAAATCTTGAAACAATACGATCACAGCCGGCAGCACATGTAAATGCTTTAAAATCCAATTACGTTTGAGAATCCCCTTTGGATGATACCATTCATACGATTGACGTTTTGGTTTAACAATCGGAATTTCATAATTCGATGGCAACAATTTGAATTGTATTGCAGCTCTGTCAAACAAGATAACACGCCCATTATGACAATAAAAATAATATTTAATCGAATCGATTTCAATGTGGTGGACAAATTTTGTTGGCATTTAGCCCATTACTCACCGATCCGCCTTTCGATTCGTATTAAATGCATCCCAAATCGATTTATGAACTAAATTTTTACTACAATCCAAACCAATGAAACCAATAACTGGTTGAGGTGTTTCCAGTAGTTCAGGTGGTAAACTATTTGCATCCGAAGGCACTGTCGCTACCATTGGTTGCATTTTAATTTTGATTTTTTTTTTAAATCCAATAACACCAAAATAAACAAACTGCAAATGAACGATTTGCACGAAACACCAAACTATTTCGATATCGAAACGAAAATCGAATTGCCTTATTTTAATCTTTATTATTATTATCTCGATAGGTTGATTTTTTTATTGCCTTTTGCACCGATGACAATACACTGATTGCATTAAGAAATGAAAATTAAGAATTCTTGTGTTTTGACATTTCGTTGACAGCTGGAGAATACATATTCAATATTCATACTCAGTAGCAATCAGCAGTGATGTGATGACTCACGCGGGACCTACAATATTACGATTGCATACATTCAGGCGAATGGAATACGGGAATTGTCTTTGGTTTGCTCGTCACTCAATCTGAACTTGGTTATCATTGATTTTTTTTGTTTTGGATTTTTGAATTTATCTCATTATCAAATAGATTGTGGCCAATCGACGGTTGTTTAAACATTTTAACCGAAATCTCACGTAGATCGTTCATTGAACTGTTGATGATTTCTTCTTCCAATTATTATTGGTTGGAAAGTGCACACACGAAAAGCACATCTACATGAAAATAAACCACTTTTCCATATTTCACGTATACAATTGTGTAAGTTGGAAAAGCTAGACAGAGCAATGCTTACAAGCTTCATTCAACCATTCCGATGCGCACTAACAACAATACAATTACAGATAAACTTGTTAAACTTTTCCCCTTTTCATGTTCCATTCCAAATATTTTCATAATATGTAATTGAATTGAATTTTCATTTTAGTCTCTTGGAATCCACCATATTGTGCTGTTTTGATTTCTGTGTAAACAAATTTAATTTAGTCATTTCAGGTGCGTATTTCTTTATATTGGACATTGTTTTTAATATTTCATAAGACAAAAAAATTGGATGCGTTTTTTTTTTGTTTTTTTTTTTTTTTTGCGAAAGAAAGCTTTAAGAATTGATGTGAACGATGACTCAACCCAATTCAAGAGAATCATATCTATAAATGGTACACTATCCGCTTCCAGCTTTTAGCTTTTTTATTTATGGCACAAATCAGATTTCGTATCATAGCAACCGAAATTCATTCGGATAAAATAAAATAATCAGATTCAGCATCGGCTCCAAATGTGTCCAATGTTCATGAATGCGGCTTTTCAATGGCGAATCGAAAAACTTTTTATTGGGAAAATTTGGCATATCGAACAGACTATTATTTTTTATATCAGTATTCTGAACGAAGTTTAAGATTTCCATAGAATATCGATATCATTTACTAATCATTTATATATTGAATGATTGAACCATTGCAAAAGTGCTTCTCAAGTTTTGGGCCATAGGACACATTCGGTGTTAGATTATGCGTATTTCAACTAATATTTTGAGCGACTGCAAAAATTCAGTTCACGATGCTAATCGATCGAAATAGAAATATATCAATATCAACAAAATTCCATAACAACACCAAAAACCATTTTCATACCTTCGAACAATGTGTTTTACATTGAACCCCTCCCCACTTTGAACTTATAATGCCTTATCAATGAACTGGAAAAATGAATTTTCCGTTAAACGTTTTCTATGGTTCATAATTTTATGGATATAATGTCATACATGTCAACATGATAAATGTTATTCGAAACTGATAACCAATTCAATTTGTCATTATTATTAATGTGGAAAAATCAACTGCCATACGTAACTGTGTCCTTTAGTTTCAAGTGACAAATATTCGTTTGCATGTTCGATTCTATTTCTATTGTGAAACCAATAAATGGATTTCGTTTGTCTTTGTCTTCAGTTGTTCAGCTGTTCCCTTCAATCGATGATGGATAAAATGATATTCCCAAGTGGTTTCACTACTTGGATATTCCGCTCATTATTATCTGGGTTAAATATGTGATATTTATAAGTTGTCCTATGATTAATTTATCATTATTCCCTGTTAAAAATTAACAAAAAAATCATTTATTGTTCATTGACCGTAGCACCAAACTCACTCATTCAGTCAATTCTACCGTTAGACCAAATGGATGCGGTTTGTTGGCAGCTTGCGATTGGATTTGTATTGTGCAAAAAATCTTATTCGATTGATTCAAAGCAATGTAATAGTCATCCATTCATAGCAAATGTGTAACATTTGCCGACCGTCTGAGTGTGCGTGACTTTCTTAACATGAATGGCATTCCGATAGGGATCTGACAGATTCGTAAAGAGACTGTCTGAATTGGAATGTACATAACATCTGGAATTAAATTATAATAATAATGATAGTTTTCTCTCTATTTGTATGACGTAGTCAGTAGTCAATGAGTATTCGGTCGAAAATTCGAACCAAAACATTGTTTTTCCATATTTTCGTGATTTTACCACTCGAAGTAAATAGTTTTATGAGGTTGAAAATCATTTAAATAGAAAATGTCATCAAAGTGAATATTATTTTTCATTTGTTTAAGATTCTATCGAAAGCAGTTTGAAAATTTCGTTTTGTTTCATTATTCATTATCGAAATTGACGGTCGCAACATCGTTTCTTTTGATCAAAAACGAAAACTGTTCATTTAATTACACCAATTCATCGCATTAAATCGAGAGTGTCGCATTCATTTCCAGGAGCTGTACGGGCACACAGAAAAAAAAGAAACAATCTATTATTGAAACGTAAGAAATGGACTTTCGATTTGATGTGAGACCATTGTTTAAAACTCATATTATTCGAGTTACAAATAATTTGGTACCGCAAGGCTTTACAGGCGATCGGCGAAGTATAACGTAAGTTTTTTTTTGGGGTTAAGACTAAAACTACTGTGCTTAAAAATAGACCTGCTGTAATTAACTTTCATGATATGGGAAATCGATTTTGATCTGTGTTTTGTTGTTTTATTTTAGCGATGCAATCGCAAAGATATCCGAAGTAATTAATGTCATTGGTGAATCATCGGCGAAGGCTCAAGGTCTTTCGAAACCGGTGACAACTGCTCAAAAGCTACGTAATTCGGATCATATTGTTTATCTTTTGGCTGAAGACACGGGCAATAAGTGAGTTTTATTTGGAATTTATTTTTGTTTTAATTTGATTTTTTAAATAGCATCACAAACAATAACCACAACGATTAGTGACATTTATCACATTAAAATCCATCAAACAAAGTATTGATCCGGTCAAAACGATTACAAATATTTATGAATGACATGGAAAGTTGGAAGCGCGCCACAAATCATGACAATCAGTTTTGGAACGAATTCAATATGCGGCAAAACAAACACAAACATTCAAAGCACCAAGTATTATGTTTCCCTTCTAAAATTGTTGTTGTTGTCGTTATTTTCGTCGAGGTGGTCATTAGAATTTTTACCAGTCAAATCAGTCTAAATATGGTGTATGTTGTATACATATCGATTAAATAATACTTTCACATCGCACATAACAAAAATTGAATATTTAAATTGAAAACAATTATGCAAATGAAATTTTGTCCGTTCCCCATGATTATTACTATTAACTGCTGTTGTAAGACGATTCATATTAATGCGTTAGCGAAAGAATGGAAAAGAAGCACACACACACACACAAAAGAAACGAATCAGTCATCGCTTAACCAAGTGTAACCATGAATTGTAATCGAAAATTGCGAATTATAATGGAAAATTGTTTTTGCTACCGGATACCTGTGACCTCTGTCCACTATTGTTGACCAAATACGCTTGAACCAAAATCTAATTCGGTTTTTGTTGTGGTTGAATGAAAAGATTTCCATTATTTTAATCATATTTGTGCTTTGTTGTTTTAGCGGTTGTGTGACTGGGCTATTGAAAATTGGAACAAAGAATTTGTATGTTTTCGATGAAAATGGTGATACAAAACAGGTTCCGGCTATGTGTGTATTGGATTTTTACATTCATGAATCGCGACAACGTGCTGGTCTTGGCAAGGAAATGTTTGAAGTAATGCTGAAACAGGAAAATGTTGATCCAATTAAATTAGCCATTGATCGACCATCCGATAAATTTGTCGCATTTTTGCGAAAACATTATGGTAATGTCTTGTCCTGTTCTTCATTTCACATTCATCTATTTCACCGAAACGTTTATAATTAATATTTTTTTTTGTTTAGGCTTACAACGGACCATACCGCAAATGAACAATTTTGTGATTTACGAAGGTTTTTTCAACGCACAGACCAATGGTAGCGTGGTTGAAACTTCGGACATGAAAATAACCACAAGGTAAATATTACCTAAATTATTGTCATTCATTTTTTATTTTGAGTCAATTTTTTGTTGTGATCAAATTTCTTAATAATAATGCATAACCCCATATGGTTTGTGGTCAATTTTTATAAGTACAAAACTAAATCAATAATAATATTTATTTTATTTTCGTCATTTAACACATAACATCATTATCAGCCCTAACACAACACTATTCGGAGCTCATTCATTAAATGATGACCAACATAGACGCATCAAACATAATAGTAAACCATCGAATCTACCATTTGTTCAAGCACAACCAATGGGTAGATTTGGCGCTAAAAGGCCCACATGCAGTATGGCTGAGGTAAACGGAGATGATCGAATAACCAAATCAAAAATAATAATTCAAATTTCATGGATAAAACGTCATAACATTGTTGTCACTTTTGTCGAAATATATTTTTTTTTCAATAATAACTAATAATCAACTGTAGTCCATCCACATTATCCCGATTCGATGTAACCTTGAACGGTTTTTCGTTCCAATTTTCCCTTTCATTGTGATATATGTATATCTCATGACATAAAATGCCTTTAAAGTCTTTAGATTTTGGTCACGCTTTTTTGTTATGCATAAAATCAATTTTGGCTATTTGTGTGTCAAGTTTGTGGCCATTGGTGTGTCCAATCGGATGTGTTATGTGACCCGATATAACGGTATTATATTTAACTATTCAACACTCACACACATCTGTATTATAATAACATCGAAACGAATTGATTCGTTTGCTAGTTCAATTTCCTGACCCAATAGCCCATAATCGTAAGAAATTCAAAATAAAATGGAAAATACCGGCACCGTTCATGTTATTTACATATAAATTTTCAACTGCATGACAATGTTCACACTGCACATTGTGTGTTGGCATGCAAATTCTGACTTTTCTCTTTTCCACCCCAAAAAAAAAGAGCACAAACCTACGAACCTTAGAACGGATGTTGAATAAGAATGATTTACATTTTTCAGATAATTTCGTCGCAATGGGGGAATGTCTTTGTTTTTTACTATATTTTGTTTTGTTCAAATTTTCCAGATAATTCATTGCTCGTCAACGAAGGTAGCTAATACACCACCACCACCACCAGCACACAGGTAATTTCAGCAATCGGCTTTCACCTTTCGCCAAATACATTTCTCCAAAATTATCATCATTCAACGATCACCCATCACCCCCTTCACATGCTTTTTATTTTTCTTTGAATTTTGTTGTTAATTTTTCATTATTTATTTTTTCTTTCTTTCTTTTATTCGTTTGTTTTCATTTCAGAAATTTTTAACTCATGTATTTGGTTCGTAGTGGCGATTAGCGATTTTATTACTAATGCCCACATAATTATTACACTGTATGCTTTATAATTTGTTCGAAAGAGGGGACATATTTTATGAACCATGTCTGGCTGAATGGAAACTCAATGCAAAATGCAGCGTTCTGTTGAACGAAACACAATATATATATATATATATTCAGCCCTCCATGCATATCATTTTTGTGATTAATCCTTATTTATAATTTATTAAATTTTGAGAAAACAAATTATTTTATTAGATATACAAAAATGTAGTGACTTAAAATTCGATGGTTTGACCAAAAAGTTCACTGGAAGCTTTTTCACCTGGGCTGGCCTAAACGTAGTATTCGACCATCGTTTTAAAATATTTAATGGCACAAAAAAGAGATTTTTTCTTTACTTCGATTCGCCTTAAAGGTCCTTTTCGTTTACCTCACAATGTTCCAAATACTAAAATAAACATAAAAATAATCATTATTTTTTTTCATTTTTGATGCAAATAAATATAATCCATCCATGTGAATCGTGTTTGGCAACTATTTACATATATTAACTGAATATTGCAATGAAATTTATAAATTATATGGCATAAAGAGAATAAAAAAAACAGCATTCAGTATTAGGTCGTCCTTTTTAC
The DNA here is from genome assembly GCA_000149185.1 of Mayetiola destructor. Lineage (NCBI taxonomy): Eukaryota > Metazoa > Arthropoda > Insecta > Diptera > Cecidomyiidae > Mayetiola > Mayetiola destructor. The sequence continues at coordinate 710,895 of GL501485.1, read as the reverse complement.
AATTTAATATTAGAATTTAGAATTCCTTCGATGGAAATCATGTTCAATTAGAATCGTGCAATCATTTTGTCCGTTTTCTCTTTTCTTTTCATTTCATTTGGTTTGAATGTTTTATTTTAAAAGAGAAAACGACGAGACTGGAAAATCGGGGCAAAAGATTTGGAGAAAAATTCGCCCATAATAATAATTTTTGTTCACATTTTCATCATGTTAATGTCATTGAATTGACCGTATTTTGTACTTGTTTTCCATTATTTAATTTCATTTTGTATTTTCATCTTTGCGAAATAAAAAATAGATAAAATTAATAAACTCATCCATCATCAACAACAACACCAATGTCGAATTTTGGGATTTGTCGCATAAACAAAATGAATAAATTATTTTTCAGTTGGAGATCAGAATCGGTAGCCGATGATCAATCGGTGAGATCCTCAATTAATGGTGATGCTGACGACACTGATGCACCGAATGCAATTCCAGCTGATGATGAAATCGAATCAAAAATTGATTATAGCAAAAGTGTTGAGGATATCATTGCCGATATTGAAAATGTTGAATTACAAGCAGTTAATGGATCTATTGATGCCAACGATTCGATTCGATCACATGAAGTAAAATTTAATGAAACAACAATTCCAGAGCAGCCAACTTCCTTCCGTAAACCCATTCAGCCAAATAAACAACATACCGGTCTCAAAAATATTTCATTTAATGTTGGAGCCGCTGTTACACCCGGCAACAAAATGGAATTCGATCAAGAGGAACCGGAAAGTTTTGGTATCGTTAAAATAAATCGACCAATTGGTAAAAGTCCAAATCCAGATTCAGATGCCGTATCGACCATTTCATCAATTCATTCCGAAGGAAAAACCGATCAAGGATATTTCGATTTGAAATTTTATCATAACAAATTATGGTGAATTTTAGAGATCGGAAAACAACAAAATTCGGCGTCATCGCACTCACATTTTCCTAGATAAATTAAACGAAAATAAATAATCCCAACCATTTTTTTTATATAATATCAAAACCATTAGCCATCGCCGAAGGTGAATTCTCGAATAAAAATAATCTAGTCAAATATACGTATTGACATTGTGAATTGTCGTCATTGTCTTGATCATAAACTTTTAATAATTTCAATTTTTTTTCCTGTTATTTTTTGCTTGCTTCGACATTTGGAATCACTTTTCGTTTTTGTTGCTCGTTAACTCAATTTGCAAACTTTGAACGTTGGAGTTTTGGTTGAGTTTTTCCTTTGTTTTGTTGGTTTGTTTCACCAATAGATGATTGAAATGTTGTGAAATTATTTGATCCACGGTACTGTCGCAATCATCTATCGCCTACTGCCTACAACAGCTTTGATGCACTTAAATTCGAACAATGAGCAAATTTGATTCTGTTCTTTTCAATTGAATGGCAGTTGAAACCATTTCGCTTATAATTATATCATTATCAAAACGATAAATATATATTCAAAACTGATAATTGCATTATATATCCGTTTACAGCTCAACGTATGTGCGAAATTTCCAAGATTATATGCTATGAAAAGCATTCAAATAATTATAATATTTATTATTTATCATAATAATAAAAAGATAAAACAATAAAAAAATAAATAAATAATTGTATCAAACAAACGAAAGAGTCGAATCTTTTATTAAGTCCACCAGATCAGTTCGCACATTGAACACATTTCAATTGGATTCACGCATTGGTGAGATGAGTGAGATAAAAGTGATAGATGTCTGTGTGCTTTGTGTAGCTGCTTGAAAATAAGTCGCTTATCACGAAACAAGCGATTTTCAATTTGATGAAGCCGACAAACTGATTAATAGTGAGGCTCACTTAAGGAGACTAGTCTTAATCCTCATTATGAGCTATTATTATGCACCACAGGTGCATTACTATATTTGCTGTTTTTTCTTTCTTTTTTTCTTTTTCTTCTAATATTGGGAAAGCACCAACTGAACTCCAAGGAGTCCAAATTCTGGTTTTTGAGGATTTTTTGAGATTTTATGTGTTTTTATCTAAAATTTTTGGGATTTTATCAAATCATATTGAAGTTGTGATAAGTCCCCAAAATGCTTCTTAATTTAAATGCCATTAGCTGTGCTTAACGGAGCCCGAATTCAGGTTTTAAAGTATGATACGACCTGTGGTGCATATTAACGAATTAATGAAGTACTATCGAATTCTGTTTGTACTTGTTCAATTCTCCCATTCAAACGAAACTACTAAACTAAATTAAATATTTACATTTGCGTGTGCAATTGTGTGAAAACAGGTGCATAGTCCGCACTCAATCGACGGCAGTCAGAATAATGAACTCATCATACATCGTACCGGTCGGTAGTGAAAAAAAAACAATTGTCAGTAATTGGTGTTTGTGCTTTTTAGCATTTTCAATGTCAATTTACGTTGTTTCGATAGCACACACATTTTGTATGCTTTTGATGATGATTTTTTTTATATCTCGTGTTATTCATAGAGACGAATAAAATGATATTCACGCATTCAATGATCCAGTGTTGCGTATTCACACTGACAAAATTACGATCAGTTTTGATTTGTTTTTATCAGTTCAAAACAGCAATCAACAAATAAAAATAATTCATTGAATTACTGTCATTCACACAGTAACTAATAACAAAATTTGTTTGTTTTTTTTTTCGTTCCATCGACAGTTTAGCTTGAGAGCTGATACGGTCCGGAATAAGTTCGAATTTCATTCAAATTTTTTTGTCAATTCTTTGTAAATTGATGAAAAAAAAAGATATGAAATTTTCAAAAATGTGCGTAAAATTTGATTGAGCTTCGGGATTCGAAAATTGTATTCGAGAAATTATAATAAATAATCATTGGTTTTTTTTTCAGATTTAATAAAAAAGATTTCAATGTTACGACAAAACCGGACAAAAATGCCAACCAAAATAAGGAGATAAGCTCATTTCGACGCTATCTACCACAGGTTTTAGCGTGTTCAGCCAAAAATCTTTTGATCGTTGAATACGGTCTTGCGGTATCCTTTACAACCATTTTAATATCCGCGTTGACTGGATTGAATCCAACACTCAATCCAAATGAAACATTAAGCATTACACCCGACCAATCAACTTGGATCGCAAGCATAACAATGATTTTTCAGCCGATTGGTGCTTTATTGACCGGTTTTACAGAGCCACTTGGACGAAAAAAAGCGCTTATGTTTGTGAATATACTATATGCTGTTGCATGGATCATGTTATATTTTGCTCAAGATTTGATCGTGATTTACAGTGCCTTTGCTTGGCTGGGAATTGTAATAGGTGTGTAGAGAATTGTTCCTTTCGAAATGGATTTGTGGTTTGTTTTGCTATAATAATTTTGAAAAAAAAAATTAAGGGTTAATGGAGTCACCAATTTTCACCTACATAGCAGAGATATCGGAACCGAGAACCAGAGGTGTATAATTTTACATAGTTTTATTTATTACATTTCAATAGAAACACATCATGAATCAATAGATTCGGAAACCGAATTATTCGGATGAGCAAAAAAGGACCATTTTCATTCGAAAATTATTATCTTCAATTGATTGTTTTTAACATATTCTTCATTAAATGTGATATTCATCAGGTACATTAATGGCTAGTGCTTCTATAGCTGCCGCATGTGGAATATCAGCGGTTTTATTCATAGGCAATCAAACTTCATGGAGAAATGCAGCCTTGATATGCGGTGGTTTGCCAATTTTCTCAATATTTGTCTTATTTTTTGTGAGTAGAAAATACATCAGTGAGAATCATTTATTTTTCGTCATTGAAAAAAAAAACCAACGTATTTCTCAGGTACCTGAAACACCTCTCTGGTTATTATCAAAGAACCGTGACACCGAAGCATTAAAATCATTGCAATGGTTACGTGGTTGGGTGGATGCAGCATCTGTTCAAAATGAATTCAACGATTTACAACGTTCCAAGGTGGCCGCTCAAATGTGCTACGAATGTGAAAAACAAAATATATCATGCACACATCCACCGCCTACTCTTCGGCAAAAAATTCGAGATTTATTCCGACGTCGGATACTTCGACCATTTATTCTTATCGCATTTCTATATTTTTTATCAGCAACTACAGGGATTAATCCGTATCGTCCGTATTTAGTGCAAACATTGTATTGGTTCAAATCGCCAATCGATCCGAATGAAGTCGTTATTTGGTTTGGACACATTGGAATATTGGCAAACATTTTACTCGTTTTCACCATTCGTTTGCATGGTAAACGTTTACTTTTTCTTTGGACAATGGGCGGCATCATTTTGGTATCATTTGCGCTTGGAATTTATGGATTTATGTATATGCCATTGGACTTGATATCTTTTGATATTGCAAATTCTACACATGTTCAAATGGTGGACAAATCAACGGATCCGATGCGTTATTTACCTCTTGTTGCTTTCGCCATGTTAATAGTCTTGGGGAATTTTGGTGTCCAATCTATTCCTAATATGATGCTTTCCGAAGTGTTTCCATTCAAGTACGTTAATGGAAATGATGACGGCAACATTTACCATTTTGAATGTTCCGTTGTTTTTTTATTTCAGGGCGAAGAGCTTTGCAACCGGTTTAGTAACGACCAGCTTCTGCG
>GL501485.1:687723-701377 GCA_000149185.1 Mayetiola destructor | reverse complement strand
GCGACGGTTGCATTTTGTCCGGCCGGCATTTTATCGAAATGTGTTAGTTCGATGGTTTTCGAACGTACCATCGGAGTCTAAAAATTGGAAAAACACAAATTTTAACGCTGAACTCCGCTCTGCTGGCAGAGAATGGAAAGCGATCGAGCACTTACCTGTGGATAGACAATGTTGTACATCAATGTATCGATTCGATTTTTTTGATTGTAGCCAATAATTCCCATCGCTTGTTTACCCATCGCACATTGGTATGTGTTACGAGGGCTTTGATTATGATGTGGATATGGAACTAGGCCAGCACACACACCCAACAATGTAAACGGTTCAATTTCCAAATGTGTTGTTTTATACGGAACAATATCACTTTCACGCGTTGCAATAAATGAATCATTTTCTTCATTCACATCCAAATATTCAATTAAACCGTCCATCAAAAAATCATCAAATTTTCGAATGCCTTCGCTCAACTCATCGATATGGCGCTGTTGAATCAATGGTCGGCCCCTTTCAACGATGATATACGGACGACACAAACGTCCACCGTCTGTATGAATGTAAACGCAACGTTGTAAATGATTTGTATGAATTGAAACAAAGCTGCCGATAAAACCCTTGCGACGCATCATACGAAATACTTGAATTAAACGCTGATAACAAATTGTTACACCAAGAATATTACCATTAATGAAAACCATCATAACACGATTATTATTAATTGCTTCACCGCTCAACATTCGAATATCCTCGACACCTGAATTGAAAGCCAATCGAATGACCGGTTCTTTATCCACTTCAGTGGTAATGTGTGTCATTAATGCCAAATTTTTGACCAAACCACATGCTTCTCCTTCGGGTGTATCGGATGGACACAGCATACCCCATTGGCTTGGCTGCAACGAACGTGGCCCCGATACTTTGCGTGACTTTTCAAATTGTGAATTAACACGTGTCATCATTCCCAATGCCGATATATAGCTTAATCGTGACAGAACTTGTGTCACACCCGCTCGTTCCATTTTGAAACGTTTTATTGTCCAATTTCCCGTTGAGATGGCCGATTCAAGGCCGGCCGTTATTTGAGCGGCTCGCATATGCTTCACAATATCAAATTGGGCGGCTTTTACTTTGGGTATATTTTTGTCGGCAATCGTTTTCAATTCCCAATTGAAACGTTTAAACAAATCCTCAAACATTAGCGATAACAACGAACCGGCCAATTCAAGACGTTTATTACCATAATAATCACGATCATCAACGGCCGCATCATTTTGTTCGGCTGCCATTATGCGGCGCACCATTAACGCCACATAAATCGCTTTTATTTTAAAATTATAATTTTCTACCGGCACATGCGCCAAAATGGTCGATGCAAGCAATTCACGCGCCTCATCGGGCGGTGTTAAATGTTTTGTGGCGGCCGTAGTAAAACGTTTTGCCACCAATTTTGCGCCCATATATTCGAGAGCTCGTTGTTGTGTGTAAATTTTATTGTTCACCACATCAAGCAACGAAAGACTAAAACTATTTTGTGTGTATTCATCGGTGCCGATGTATTGAACAATCTCTTGATCCGATGTAATGCCCATTGCTTTGAAGATAATTGCAATCGGAATATCGTCTGTCATTGAATTGTGTCGCAAATAATATTTTTTACCACGGCTAAGCACAATGGTTCGAGATTTTTTCTCATGCGTTGAACTTGTTACAATGCATTGCTTTACACCGTTATAATCTTCAGTGATCATTTTATTCCAGGACATTTGTTCTTGAATCAAAATGACCTTCTCTTGGCCACGCACAACAAAATATCCACCCGGATCGTGCGGACATTCGTTTAACTGGGACATTTCAAATTCGGATTTATTGGTGAGAACACAATTTGATGATCGCAACATTATTGGCATTCGGCCGATTAACAAATTATTACGAACGACTCGTTGGGTTCCACGTGTGTATTCGATGTCAACGGTAATCGGAGCCGAATATGTCATGTCACGTAGACGACATTGATGCGGTGTTGTATCTTTTGTGATATTATAACCATCTTCAACATCCGGTTTGGCAATATGAACATTTAAATATTTTAAATAAAACATTGGATCAACATCGCTGAGCACTTTGTCATTTGCTTTAACAATATTCTTGATGTCAACATTCACGAAATAGTTGAATGAATCGATGTGCTGTTTAACAAGACCTCGTACTTGTAAAAAAGCCGGAACCAGTTTCCATTTGTCCTGTTTCGATGAAACCCGCAGAAATTGATTTTTATTAAATTTTGAACAGAAATTCCGAATTACATTGACTGAATGTTGGGACATTTTTTCATTTACTCACCTCAATTGTTTTAATCGGTTCACGTAATCGCTTCGGATCGTCAATGTATATACTATTTATTTCAGGCATTTTTCCTATTATCCTTTATTTACATATCCAAACAAGTGATTTGTTGAGTTTGCCGGTCTTCTTAATGTATACTTACCCAATTGTGATAATAGATTTGCACGTGAAAACAAAAATTTTGACAGTTGACGTTTCCAATACAAATGTCTAAACGAATTATAGCAAAATGAATAATACTTATTGGGGCAGCTGCTAGAACCAAATGCATAGAATCGACAGTTGAGTGAAAATGAATGTTATTGCCGTTGAATCATATTGAAATAATTTCATTGAACAAAAAATGATTCAGTCCAAATGGCCTCCACCGGATTCAAAGAGTTGACAATAAATAGTCAACAGCTTCAGCATACACACATGAACTCTAGTTTCCAGTATACAGATGATGGTGCAGAAAATCACCGAAATAGATTTTGTTTACTCAGATGTGACAAGAAATATTTTAAATAGAAAACAAACATTGATGAAAATAACAATACAATCGATTAAAATGAACGATTAACTAGTCAAATTTCTTGCGTCTTCAAGTGATCATTTCAAATTGAATAAAGATGGAAATGAAAATCCAATTATTCTTTGTGTTTTTTGTAAAAAAAAAATTCAAAATTATTTTTTTTCCGCCCCATTATTAATATAGAATTTAAACATTTTTTTTTCTAATTTTCAGCTTACTTTTGCCTGCTTTCAATGCAAGGCAGGTGAACCCAATTCCGGGCGATCCATTAAAGAACCTACAAAGGAAAAGTTCATAGACGAAAATGACATCCGGGTTGAGGACGAAACGGATTCAATCAACGAGAATGTGATACAAAAAGCAGGGACAAAATCAACACCAGCAATTTCATTGGGTGGCCTATTTCCCGTTGGAAATGATAATCCTTTAACAACAACACGCAATTTATTAATCTTCCTCAATAAAATCGAAGCGGTGCTAAAGAAGATAACAAAACCAGACGGAATTTGTTTCAAGCCAAAAGCGATCGATATTTTCCTAAATAAACGGTCATTGCAAGATTTTCAAAAACTTGAACCTACTGCCGCTCGTAAAATGCTGAACGATATTCAATCGGTCAAAATACAAATATCATTGTCACTTTTGGCCTATCAAGGCGTGCGGTAGGAAAGAATAGTGGGATCACAGGGGGTGCTAGTAACAAAACATCAGATCGTTGTATTATTATTTACTAAAATACATTGATAATTTTATTGTTTTTCTGATGATGATGATGAAAAAAAAAACACTAAAAATATATTGTGGATTTTGAATCGGTAGCCTTTAGTAAAACAATTGAGACCACTTTGAGATGTTTCACTGGGGAATTTATAAAATTATAAAGGAACTGGCATCCCAAACATAGGATAATCAATCAATTTGGATTTTGTGTTGCTGCAAAGCAAATGGATGGCGTTTGACGCAAATTATTTGGATTTTTTAATTTTTCTAAAAGTAAACGATGAATTTCAATTTTCAATTCCATTTGAGCGATTTCATTTAATCGTTCCATTTGTACGGCAATATCCATAAGAAAATAATTGACAATTGTCGGTGCAGTATTAACGGGTACAGTTAAAATGCGATTATTTTGAAATTTATTATCCAAATTGTTGGCAGTGGTACTTTGTGCTTGGTCAGCATACATTGTTGGTTGTTGATTGGCAATTGATACACAGTCTGTGGTAAGCATTGTATTTGTGCCATCATTTCGAATTTGTATGGAATTTGTTGCGGTTGGTGTTGGTAAATAGGCCAACAAATATTGATTCAATTTATTGTCATTAGGCATTGTTGTACCGGTAAACATGGGCGTTGTTGTAACCGTACACTGTTGATCACTGCGTGTTATATTGGTGGAATCGGCTTGAGCGGCAGCCGTTCCAATATGTTGTGGCGCCTGTTGAAATATTTGTGAACTCGAATAACTTGTGCTGTCTTCCTCCGATTGACTTTCGAAATTTTCTTCATTATCATAATTATCGTCTTGATCACATTCATCATCTTGGTCACCATCTTCACACTCATCGGCCAAAATCGACAGATCCAGGTCGGGATCTTTTTTTATATCATCGGCCGCTGTCCAATCCATGTGTGGAATTAAAAATTTTAATGCATCATAACAATTCCATTGGATCGCCGATCGACGTTCATTCTTTTTCACTTTTTTTATAATTATGCGACGCTGTTGAATCCGAAGTGTTTTCCATTTCTTTTTGCATTCTTCGGCTATGATAAGGCAATCAAATAAATGATGAACAAACCATTAAACCTTTCGAATATATTGTAATTCTTAAGCTAAAAGAAAATTCTATCAAATCACTTACGATTTTTGTCATTGATTGTTGGCAAACATGATATGTTCTTCCAAATATCCTAAAAATGCATACGATTAGTTGAGTTAGGGATTAATCAAGTGTTCCATAATCGAAAGGGATTAATCAACCTTGAATATATATTTTTTTTTACCTCTTTCGTTCGGATTTGATTATAATCCGGATCACGACGGTCATACAAACTCGGATTCTTGCGAACTGCATGAATCAGTGCCTGTACTTCATCGAATGTCCATTGTTTTTTTGTTACACTCATCACAATAACAATTCAATCAATGAAGATGTATTTATTTATTTTTGGCCTCTGTACAAATTCTACGTATTTGTGTAAACAAAACAATTTCCGAACGGATTTACATAGCCTCGATGGAACATCCAATTGACAGTTTTGTCAAATGTCGCTTCGTTTTCGGTTTTATAGGCTTCGTTTATATTACGAGATTTATTTGAACTGCTGTAAAATTCCATACCATTTGAGTTGGTTTCAAAAGTCAAATTCACTTGAACGTATCCATAGAGTTAATTTAGGTATTGCGAGTATTGATTTTTATTATTTCTTCGATAATTCAACTGAATCACTTCGGTCAGGATGACCAGACAATTTCAAAATCAGTATTATTCAAATTCGTGTATCGTCTATCGAATGAAGGTGGGTTAACATCACATATTACATTTAGTCAGTATCAATTAGACATCATCATCCAAAAATTTGACACTTTGCCCATGCACGTAAACTGTCAAATATTATCGGAGAGCCTTACATATAAAAACATCAAAGAACAACAATTTTTATTGTTATTCTGAATATATATTCGTTAGATCTCGTCATTAATTTTTAATAATATTTCCCAATAAAATCATGGCCAATGATGGTAAGAATTTTCAAAGCATTTCATCGCAATTCTGAGTTTCATTTCCAACAATTCAATTGTTCTTTCAAATTTTCCAGAAAGTGTAATCAAGCGTCGGCTATTAATGGATGGTGATGGAACGGGCGATGATCGACGTATATCGGTTTTGTTGAAAAGTTTCATCAAATGGAGTAACACAAAGGACACCAAAGAAAACACGTAAGTTTTCACACACACACACAAACACACAATCATCATCAAAACAATGTCATCACTAAACCAAAAAAAAATGTTCTGTTATCGATTTAGACAAGCGGCTCACGATCGAATGCTTGGTCAGTTGGCTCAATGTGAATTTACTAGTAAAAAAATCCAAATATATTCGCCAAATGATGAACGATGAATTGACAAATTATGGTAAAATTTCAAAGTCAATTGATGTGGCCATTGAACAGGCCAAAGAGCAAATTGCCCAAAGTAAAGCAAATTTGATTATGGCCAAAAAAATTCGTAAAAATCGTATGGAATATGATCTTTTATCGGAAGTTATTTCACGGCATCCAGATCGCAAAGAAACCACCGCTAAACTGGAAACATTGAAACGTGAACATGAAGAACTGATCAAAGAATTAAAAGAATTAGACCAAAAGATCGAATCACGTCGCGATGATTTCACCGTTTTAATGCGTGCCATTAACGAATTACAGCGAATGGATGTGAATGTAGAACGTGATACTGATCGTAATGCCGAACCAATCGATAATTCCGATGACGATGATGATGTTGCGAAAAAAATGTTCTGTTATCGATTTAGACAAGCGGCTCACGATCGAATGCTTGGTCAGTTGGCTCAATGTGAATTTACTGTAAAAAAATCCAAATATATTCGCCAAATGATGAACGATGAATTGACAAATTATGGTAAAATTTCAAAGTCAATTGATGTGGCCATTGAACAGGCCAAAGAGCAAATTGCCCAAAGTAAAGCAAATTTGATTATGGCCAAAAAAATTCGTAAAAATCGTATGGAATATGATCTTTTATCGGAAGTTATTTCACGGCATCCAGATCGCAAAGAAACCACCGCTAAACTGGAAACATTGAAACGTGAACATGAAGAACTGATCAAAGAATTAAAAGAATTAGACCAAAAGATCGAATCACGTCGCGATGATTTCACCGTTTTAATGCGTGCCATTAACGAATTACAGCGAATGGATGTGAATGTAGAACGTGATACTGATCGTAATGCCGAACCAATCGATAATTCCGATGACGATGATGATGTTGCGATGATAATTGATTGATTAGAGTTGCCAGCATGCAGCAGAGAATTTATTATTTTCTTATTTCTTTCCTAAATGCACTTTTGAATAAAACAAAGCGAAAAGACAAACTTATTTGGAATTATTTTTTTTTTCTCAGAATTTTTCATTTTTATTCAACTTTCCAGATCTCTAAAACGTTTACAACGTCATTTGATGGAATACTATGGTTCCCAATGGAATATTTAAATGGTTTTTTTTGAACATTAATTATTATATTACAAGATGGTTTAAAAACTCAACACCAATTTTGGACATTACAACACAAAGCACAATTAGCACAGAACAGAAAATTTGATTTTCGAAATAAAAGAGAAGTTTTTTGTTTTAAGTTTGTCTTTCAGATTTAAATACTGATTCGATTGTTGTAAGTGGTTTGGTTTGTTTTTTTTTTGCTTTTTATATTCACGGATTTCAAATTATTCTATTTTCTTTCATCAAACAATCATTTTATCGAGCAAACGGCCTTTTTCGGTAGATAACATTTGAAATGGGTGGCAGTTACAATTCAATTTAAAAGATTTGCAAATTTTTGATGAGAACAGAGCATTTTTTAAAACAATAAATCATTATCTTCTTCATCTAAAATGTTGGCTTGCTCTTGGACTTCGATTCCTTGCGCTTTCAACAACGCTTGCCTGGCCTCGGTTTTTTTGCGGGCGATACGTTTCTTGTCCTGTTCAAGTGAAATTTCGTTTATAAAAATATGACGTCAAAAATGAAGTGAAAGTTTTCGAAATCTATATATTGAATAAATTTACCTGGATTTTCTTCAAACGATAGAACTCTTCACGTTCCAATTCATCCAATTCGGAAATGATGTAGGCCAAGGTACGTTCAATACGGGGAATGATAACTACAGCCCGAATCATAGTGTATTCAAAAACATGAAACGACTCAATGAAAATAATGCTTTTTACGGACATTGTAAAGTTTATGTGAAAACTAACCGTGTTCGATGGCGTTAACTCTTCGGTTGGTGATCTTGATGACATCATCAAGTGTTACGAACGATGTTTGTAATGAGGCCAATTCAACAAGCAATTTAACAGCGGCCTGATAGTTCTTTTTCAATTTGGTAAGCTGTTGACCACCACGAGCTAAACCAGCCAATTCATAAGTATCGGATCCATCCTTGAAACCAAAGTCAAATATCCATCAAATTTCCGTGGTGATTGAAGATTTTTTAAAAAAAAAGAGACTTACCGTATACGATTCGAACACTGGCAATGTAACACCAGCAACATTATCTTTTTTTGTACGAATTTTGATTTGAGCTTTGGTGACATTTTGTAAAACCACCTGATTGAAGTCACCTGTGGTGAATTTCGCTTCAGCCAGTGAAAATGCAGCTTCTTTCATCACTTCGCCCATCAATGTTTTGGTCTGAAAACATTAAACATTCCAATTGTTAATTCAATTCTAAGTTCCTTTTCGGGAACAAATGAAAAGTCTACAAAACGGTTCAAAATCTCAATGTCAAACTTACTTCGATAATTTTGCCCAAAATTTGACGAAATCTCATTTGAAGAGCATCAGCTTTCTTCTTCAACAAACCATGACCCTTTTGTGCACCAGCCAAACGGGACTTCATTAGCATTTGTGCTCTGTGTGTCATGTGAGAATGATGAAATGAAAAAAAACAAAACAAAACATTTTCAATCAATCAAATTCACAGCAAAAAACATGTTTTGATGGAAATGGGCAAATGTAAGGCTTTGCCTCAAATCGATGAATTCCATGAATACTGATTTCCATCAGGAAAAATTTGCATTTTCAATTTTCACAATATTTTCGACAATAGCAGCTAACAAGCGATTGGTGTATCAATGTAGAAAAAAATCGCAAAAATATCACTCATTTAGCTGGGTGTGCTGGATTCAACTTACCCCCGAGATGGAAATATGGCCAATCTATCTTTTCCCGACATTTTCAAAGAATTTTTCTATTCGAATTTCGTGAAATGAATGCGAAAAGATTGTCTATGTAATTCAATGTTTTTACTATTCTGTGTATGGTCACAAGAGAAGTAGTCAGCTGACACTAAAGAAAATTTGGATTTTAATGGAAAAAGTTCGAATTTATGCCATTGACTGATATGATGGCGTTATTTGTTATCGAGCAGGGAGGAATATTTTTCGCAATTCTATTTTAATCCAATAGATGGCGTCAAGTTGCAGCTTTTGATTGAAAACAACCGAAAAAATTTGTGATTTATTTTTCTTCGAAGGTTTATTGATACATTTGCATGCAAGGTACACGAAGTGTAAACGGCACCTTGGGATTCATATTTTTATATTAATTTTTTTTATCCCTGGAATTTTTTTGTTTGTTGATTCAAATTCAAATTGCACTCATGGCCTGCGATTTCTATGAATCACATCATTCACATGTTCAAAACCATCGAATAAAATCGAAAGGTGAGTTTGATCCTTATATTTATCGTTCGAAGAAATGTAATTTTTTTGGCACGCACCTTTGAATCAAAATACATACCCTTGAGATGGAAAAACTTGATGTCTCTCCTTTTGCGACATTTTGCACTACAGAATTTTTTCACGTTCCTAAAACTTGATTTTCTTCTCAAATTTAAACCAATCAATGTAATCCAGTTTTCACTTTTTTTTTGAATCGCAGCTTAATCAAATATTCAAATAAAATACACCAACTCTATGCATAGCTCTTCCATCCAATCATTTGTTACGCATTCATCAATGAAATTGTTTTGTTTTCATTTTGTTCTACGGTGGCAGCGTTTTACATTTGTATAACAGAAATAGAGTAATTTTTTTTTGTAGTATCTAATTCACTGTCGCTATCAGCTGTCCACTGTATCCACTTTAATCTAATAAAATCAAATGATGATGATGTGTCCGTTCGCGGATGTGTCTCAAATAAAATTAATAAAGATCCCAGGTCCGAATCGTGTACCGCACTATATCACATTTGACGATGTCTCCGACTGAAAAGGCATCAATGCAACACAAATATACATAGGCGCAATTCAAGACAATTCTAATTATTTATTATTATCTTTGTGGTTTCAGTTTCATTTGTGTAATTTTTATTGGTTTTTCCGCAAATTACGTCTACCATGCATACACGATACGGGCATACACCAGATGATCTGACCCTATTCATTTATTTATAGAAAATCGAATTAAAGCTAAAATATAATATCATTCAGCTTGTTGTGAGTTATTCATATTTTAATACACAAACATTCGTACTCAGGACATTCAGAGACAGAGACAGAGATTTTGCAATAATATTGTGTAGAAACGTAAAATTTTATTACCCTTTAATGTCTGATGTCTGATATTAGCTCGGTTCGGCTCGGTTAAGATGTTGATTCGAGTACATGTGTGTGGTCCAAGCAAAAGTAGGACAAAATTATGTGTTTTTTTTCAGATTTTATTTCGTAATATTTGTGGCTGTTACTGTCGCCTCAACATTTGACCGTCACAAATCTCACTCAAAAATTTGATTTAATTGTTTTCCAATTTTAAACCAGCAATTGAATATCCCTCCAAATAATGAGCATTCGAATGTTTCCGCAACGAATTGATTGAATAAAAACCTTTTTGACAGGTTTTAACCTCGCATACAAAATCCATCTTTTCGTCATGACCTCGCCGATGAATTAACAATTTGTCTGATGTGGCAAAAGACTTTGCACACACTTCACAGTTAAATTTCCGTTCACGGGTATGAACTACTGTCTTATGACGTTTCAGTCTTTGGCTGTTAAAGTAATTTTTACCGCATATATCACATTGAATAGACTTTAAACCAGAATGGATTCTCATATGCTCTGATAAATATCGATTCGAAAGAAGCTTATTGCAAATTGTGCATGGAATTTTTATTTCGGTCGAATGGACTTTCATGTGTTGATTCAAATTGGATTTTATTGAGCATTTCCAGCCACATGTGGGACATTCAAATGATAATTTCTTAGTGTGCGTGACCAAATGTTGTTTCAATCTATTTTCGAAAAAAAAAGAAGAAATTCATTGAAAGCAAATAACAAATCATAAGACAATTATCACAAATCCAAAGAAAAAAATAAAAAATATTCCATATTAATTAATGTCTTACCTTGAAGCGCTGCTGAATTTCCGATCACATTCATCCATTTCGCAATCTATCATTTCGGTGGGCCCAATTTTCTTAGGCCTATCAGATTTCGGTTTAGTTTCCACTCTGTTCGCTGCATGCATAATCCGAAAATGACGTAGCATATATCTTCGGGTTGGATAGGTTTTATCGCAACTTGGACATTGAACGGGTGTATCTGGATTAGCTTTATGTCTTTCCATATGATGTCGTAGAGTATCAGCCGATTTATATGTACCGCCGCAATGACTACATAAAAATGGACCATTCAGATGATTTTTAAAATGCCGATTCATGCGCAACTTTGAAGAATATTCACTTTTACACAGATAACATTCATAAGATGAAACATTTCGCCTTTCACATTCATAATAATATTCGGGATTAGGAATTGTCTGGATTTTTGCCCGCAACGCACTTGTTTTCTTCAAACCATGTACAATGACCAAATGGTCCATGACATAATGTTGTTGAGCAAACAATCGATGACAGCCCTTCATAAAACATTTATACTTTTTGTCACTATGTATATTTAAGTGTTTTTTTAGCGATCGCAGCGTTTTTACTTGAGTGTGACACTGAAAACACTCAAAACAATCATCAGCACTCGCTTTTCGCTCTGCATTGATTTTGGGCTTGTGTATTACCAAATCCGTTGATAATGTTGGTTGAGTTGCAATAATTGACTGAATGTGGACTCTTAAGGCGTGAACACATCGCAAATGTTTTTGCAGATATCGTGCCTGTGTAAAGTGTTTGTTAGACTTGCAATGTTCACATTTGTACAATTTCATTGAGGCGGGCATTTTATCGTGGGATTCATGAGGCTTTTCTGTAAATTGTTCCATTGAATTTGTTTCGTTGGGATTTGATTTAATTTTTATTTTCACTACATTTGCAGCACCGCCACGCATTTGTTGGGCCTCTTTTATTTCCGCGCTGGAAAATTTCTTTTTATGAACTTTAGCGCAGTGTTTGCGAACATAGGCAAACGATATGAAAGTTTTAAAACAATTTGAAACTGGACAAATTACACTTTTTTCAGCAACATGCGTATATAAATGATCCTTTAAATGATCCCAGCGTTCAATACCTCGACGATCGCATGTTAAGCATTTTTTAAATCGGCCATCTCTTATAAAGTGTTCACCCTCAACAAATTCCATCGTTGTCAGTTGTCCGAATGATTGATTGTTATTTTCGTTCTTTGTTTCGATTATTTGATTATTTTCCTTTGAATCATGATCAGATGCTGTTCCACTATGGACACTCATATCTTTGATATCAGAATCATTTTGAAAATCACCAAAACTATCATCGATAAAATCGACTGGGCTCAAATTCACACAATCGTTCGAGCTCACGTCATTTTTAATTGATTGGGTCGAAGAATTTTGCACATTTGAAATTGTTTCCGCCTTTTCAATTTCAACCAAAGAGACATTGTTCTCTGAATTGACTTTTTTTAAATTGGCAATATCACCCTGCAAATAATGCTCTTGAATATGCAACGAAAATTCTGTAAAATATTGAAAAGTTTCACAACACCGGATGCAACTCAACGATAGCGTTTTGTCTACCAACTGGAAAATTTCACCAATTTTCAATTTTTTGCTTTCGCTGTCTGAATTTTGCCAAAAATTACCATTTGTTTCGATAATTATTGAATCCTCATCAACAAAAACACTCTCGAGACGATCCATTTTCTGTGCTTGCCTTTCAATAAATCGGTATACGACTTTTATTTTTTTTTTTTTTGTTCTATACAAACTCATAGTCAGGCGTTTGACACTTGGAATTTGACAAATGTCAAAGTATTTTGAATTTCGAAATATGTTGAGAATTCATACATATACTTTTTCCCCTTATTCGGATTTCAACATTTTGAGGTTGAAATTTGAGGAATGATACGTTCTAGGAACATCTATTGGCTTCCAATGATTCTGTATCAGTTGTTTCTTTGGATTGAAGAGATTGAACGGTTTAACATTTTAATGAAATTTTTATATGATAAATCTCAATTCTTAGCGGTCTCCTGTCAATAAAAGAAAATCCAAACGATTGCGATGCAATTATTAAACATGCTTTTAATATTAATAAACATTTTGGTTTATTGATGTACATCTTTGGGCGACCCGATCTGGGCATACAAATTGTTTCATTTACAAGCGTTCCAATCACTTACAATGGCAGCGAACCGAGTTACATCGAAAAAGTGATGGTTACAGCCAATTTAGACGAAGATTTTCTGATTAAAATCCTATTGCGACAGACTCGTCGGCCGTTAAGCCTATTCATCGTGGTGTCATAATTGTAAATCATCGGCCAGCGTTTCAAAAATATCAATGCCATACGCATGTAAGCTTTTATTTCAGGAATTGACTAGCATGAATGTTATCCCAAGGCTTAAGCTCACGAATTATTAAATTTATACGAAATAAAATGAAAAAATATGGTTTATTGAAATTGTAGTATATACATTTTGAACGATTACAAATAAATGCTATTCAAAGGAATCCAAATGAAAATTTTATCGTTTTGGTATTTTGCCTCACCTCAACTGCTTACCAATAATGGTCGCTATTTTGAATGCTTGAGCTCAATTTGTTAGGGCTTTAATGTCATATCATT
>GL501485.1:655482-683610 GCA_000149185.1 Mayetiola destructor | reverse complement strand
GAAGCTGGTCGTTACTAAACCGGTTGCAAAGCTCTTCGCTCTGAAAAAAACGAATGGTGAAAACGAGTAAAATGTTAGCCAAAATTTCAACGTGTCCTAACCAAATAACGACTTCATTAAGATCAATTGGCGATTTGAACCAATACAATGTTTGCACTAAATACGAACGATACGGATTAATCCCTGTAGTTGCTGATAAATAGTATAGAAATGCGATAAGAATCAATGGTCTGAAAATATAACAAAAATCTTCCAAATTTTGTGATAATAATATAATTCCATAAAGCTTCCATGATTCAAACTGATTTCAATTCACATTAATCCTAAATAAATACATATTAATGTGTGATGATCATTCAATTATTCGCGAACGTTGCCTAAAATTTCCCGATTGTGGGCAACCATTTCATCCAATTCTTTTTCAAATTGATTCATTTGATCGAGAATTTGTTCCTTTGCGGCTTTTAAATCGGCCATTTTCTTTTCACCCTGAACCAAAATCGTTTCATTCTCATTCATAAGCTGCTCACATCGCATCTGAGTTTCAGTGATTTGTGTTTCAAATTCCATATATTCTGCATTCATTTTGTGCAATTGTTCACTAGCAATGGCCAGCGTATCCTTGAATTTTCGTTCCTTGGTATCGATTTTCTTTTGGATTGTTTGCGTTCTCAACGAAACAACATCGAATGATTGCCGAAGTTTTTCATGTTCTTTTTGCATGGCATTTTCCTTGAATCGAAGTAGCTCCAATTGATCGTTAGCCTTTCTAATATTGCTCTGTATCGAATGTTTATGAATATTCACCAAAGTCAAAATATCGTTCAGCTTCGTATGAATATTTTCGATTTGTTGCATCGTTGGATTTGGTTCTAAAAACAAATCAACCATTAGCTTACGATCGCCAATTGCCAATTGGCTTTGTTCGATCATTTCGATGATTTGTTTGGTGTGTTTATTCACTTTTGGTATTGCATCGGAAACTTTTTTCAAAAGTCGTGCACGAATTGTGGACACCGCAACCTCTTCATCACGTAATAATTGCACTTCTTGTTCTACCGCACTGACCGCATTCCGGGCCAATGCAATCTTACGGTTCAGCTCCTTGAATTCGTCCACCGTTGCGCGTTGTGTTGCTATTTGAAGTTTTATGGATTTTAATTTTTCTTGTTTTTGCTTTAGATCTGCTTCTTTGGCTTTCCAAACCATTCCGATGGCATCCAATGCTTGCCGATTCTCATCTAATTCGTTCCAAAGTTCTTTTTTCTCTTGATCAAGCCGCTCAAATTCCTGCCGAACTCTAGCAACATGCTGTTCATCTGGCATAGCGATTTGATAGCTTTGTAACTCTTTGGTTTTCGATTTTAACCGGTCGGTCATGCTGTTCAGTTCTTCGGCCGACCGAACTTTATCACTCAATTTGGCAGCAATAAAATTATCCACCAATCGATCTTGTAGCGCTGCAAATTCATCACTTTCACTGTTCCAAAGTTGAAATCCTTTTTGCATTGCCTGTGAAAATTGGGCAGTGTATTCGTGATTTGGTAACTGTTCGTCACGTGTAAACTCTTCGATTGACATGTGACCAATGTCGGAAACCTTTCGCGGAATGGTTATATATTCACTAAGCCACAGCATTAGCACAACGATTTGATCGAATGTATGCGGAGCATTTGGTGTTCGTAGCATTGATTTATTTATTATGTATGGACAGCCCAAATCACGTAATAACCTAATAATTCCATCCAATGGATCAATTTTTGGGAATAGAGCGGCCATATCTTTGCCACTTATTGATTTCATAAAGTAACCGATGATCAACAAGAATTGTTTACTTGTCATTGATTTTAGGCCGCTTTGTAAATTCAATTCGGCATAGAATCTGTCGTCCGATCGTAATATCTCTTGGAGTTTAAGTGAATTTTCGTGCTTGGCACGACGTGAACTATCCGGCACAACGGAATGACGGGCTGTCGGTGATTTGCCCATTGGTGTCATCATAAAATTCGGTGTATTTAAATAAGTATCGCTGCCGTATCGACGCAGCGAAGAACTGGGTACGCTTAGTCTATCATTGGAAACTGGACGTTGACGGGTTACTGATGATGCTCGGCCGGTTGTTGACACTCTTCCCACGGGTAAACGACTTTTCCTTTGGACATTTAATACTCAGTGTGAATATAATGGAATATGGAAAAATTCACTGAAAATACCTGGCTGAACTCAGTCGGCTCTCTCCGTAAGTCAGTTTTCGTCGTTCGGACATCGCTTATCGGTACAAATCGGGACGAGATTTTGGAGATTTTCAGTATTTTTTTATTCGATTTTTTGTTTCTTAGCTTCTTAACACAGAAAATTTTTTCTGTCACATTCGTTCGATGACCGTTTGGTTTCGAAATATTTAGCGTCTGAGGCATTCGTCAGTGGTGGCGCTGATGTATTGACATAAATTATATAAATATTAGGCTGTCAGTTGTTCAATACTGGCATTGCCAGATGCGAATATTTACCGAATCGAAAAAAAACGCACATTTCATAAAATATTCAACACATTTATTTATTCGTTATTATTACGTTTTTAGTTAACATCGAAAATAACTTCTTTCTTGGCCGCTTCCGATGGTGTAAATTCCGAATACGTTCTCGGTAACTTATTTATATCGAGTGGTGAACTTTCGGTGGTGTTTATCTCACCAACATTTGCTCCGGCCAAAATCAATTCCACAGCGCCATGCATTTGAAGAAAATCTCGACTGAGTCGTTCTTCTTTTTGCAATGCTTTCGTTAAATTGATGAAACTTCGTCCGATGGGTCCGGTGAATTCGTGAAATTGATGTTCATAAACATCCAAAAGCGTATTTGCCACATCGATTAGAACTCTCGTGAATCGTTGATCACCGATATACCGAATAATAAACAGAATTATATTCGCTAATGAAGCATGTGTTCGACCCGACAACGCTCTGTGTAATCAAAGAGAGAGAGAAAGAGGAAGAATGAAATTATTTCCGAATACTTTTATCGCCAAACCACACCTTACCTCGTCAAACCTTTTCGCCGTATAAGTTCTTGCATAACGGCAACAGTAACGTGTGGCTTTTTATTAGCAATATAACTTATCAAAACTGCATTCAATGCATTTGAATATTCATATTTTCTCAAAAATCGATCATATTTTGCTTCGGCGGCCCGTTCATAATCCTCCACCGTTTCATCAATTACATTCTCATTGATTGGAATGATTCGTCGGCTTTTCGGTACTTTTGGTGCATCTGAACCTTCGTTTTCCATTCGTTGAATTGAAATTAAACCATCCACCATACCGGCCACCACAGCTTCATCATTTACACTAACGCCCAAACTCAAAACAGCATTTGGAAAATCAAATGAATGTACCGGTTGATAATTGACAATGTCATAGACTTTAACATGACGATCAAGACCGGACGACATAAATCTTCGGCCATTGCTGGCCATTCGTAGACAGGTGATGGTTTTGTGATGTTCGGAAATCTGTGCAATTTGTTTGCCCGATGCAAATGCATCCCAGACTTTGATTGTTGTGTCACCGGCACTCATGAATATACCGGCCGTTGGCAGCCACATTAAAGCCTCAATCGGTCGACCATGGTTCACCTCGAATATGACACCATTTTCATTCAGACCACCGATTCGTGTATCGTATGCTTTGACAACTTTGTCATAACCACCGGATATAAAAATATTTGGTGAAATTGGACTGGCGCAACCGGCCCGAATGTAATCGTTATGCTCTGCATAGGTGTGTACACATTTTTGGCCCGGAATATCCCATAATTTAACGGTTTTGTCATCGGAAAAACTCAAAATATGCGTATTATCTGCGGTAAATGAAACACGATGAACGGCTGCCGTATGCTGACGAAATATTCGCAATGGTTGCTTATTTGAACATTCAAATAATCGAACGGTACCCGATTCTTCACCGGCTACAAGTAAACGACCATCTTTACGAAATGTTGCACCATAGGCATTCTTCTCAAACAACGAAATATTTTGCACAACAAGTTTTGTCAACGGATTGTACACTTGCACTCGAACCGAACATGAAACGGCAAAATTGTATGGTTCAACTGGACTGAAGTCAATATAGTCAATCGCTCCAAATTCTTTTATCAATGTCGGAACCTATTCAATGCGAATGATATGGATTTAGCAAACAAGCACATAACCTATATTCGTCGAGAGACAATACCTACCGATAATTTTTTCCAATATGCGGTGTCTTCGGTTTGAATTCGAGCCGCTTTTAAATATTTTTGCGTATTTAAACGCTTAAACGATGCCATTATTTTCAAAAATTTTACTTTCTTTCCCCAATTTTATTTATCTTTCAATTGCAGACATTGAGTGTGCATGGGATTTTTGTTTTTGTTTAAACACATGATTTTATGTTAGGTGTCAATGTGCTGCAAGCATTTTGTTGCCTGTCATTTATGCTGTCAAATGAAATGTTACCTGATGCACACAGCACGATTATCATCCGTACTATTCGAATATAGTTAGTGTTTGAGTGTAAAAAACAAAAACAAATTTTATTATGATTATTCTGATTCAATTTCACTTGCGGCCTGAATTAGCAACGGAACCAATTCATTTCTATACAATTTATGGTCTTCGCCATATGAAACCTTTAAAATATCACTAGCTTTATTTAAATTGTGTAATGCTGATGTTGGATCATTTTTCCACAGTTGTAGTTTGCCCACTTTCATGTACAAGAGTCCAACGGTGGGATTGAAATCTCCGTTGTATTTCCTGGAAAAAAACCAAAAAATCAATCAATTCGAATCAAAATTCCAAAAGTCCTTTATTAGTCAGGAATTATACCGAAATCCAGGCAGTAGCTCAATACCATATTGAAGGGCTTCATCCCATTTTCCCACATCAATCGCACTCTCAAATGCTAAATCAAGTGTTTTCAACCGCCAAATATTCATATCATGCAAAACGCCACGCTGTTTATCCACCAGAATCGCGCAAATATCCAAATCTGTAATTCAAAAAAATGTTCAATTTTCAATCGATTCATTCAGAATGAATTTTGTTTTTTTCTTTGTCTTCGAATCTTACATGCAACACTTGCTAATTTCATTTTATCCAAATGCATTCGAGTGGTATACATCAAATCCTTATACATTTGATGATGTTTTTCCGTAATTATTTCGTCACACAGCGGACATTTGGTCGGAAATTCTTTAAATGAATCAAAATTAATAAATTCATTGCATTTCCCGTTTGGACATGCACCGGCTGTCATCTCAATGGGCTCTCGTTCATCCAAACACTTTTCACATTTGCACAAAAAATAATAGTTTTGTTGTAGTTCGTGGCGTCTCGTTTCCGTTGTGTCCATCAAATCAACATACGATATAAATATTTTGGACCAATCAACCGATGGTAAATCTTGAATGGTTCGAATATAAAGAGTGATTCCATCGAATGTTGCAACTGCATTCGGTTTACAACTGTGATCCGTTACAGATACACCAAGATAAATGCCTGTCGCAATTGAATTCATTTCTTGATCCAAAATGTTGAAAGCATTCACGATCATCTAAAAAGAAACGAAAAACAATTTGAATCAAAAATAAAGATGAAAATGAAGGCGATTTGAACAGAACTCACCCGACCATACATAGCCAACAGTTCTGATGCGCTTGGCAGGAGGTCAATTGTTAACAAATCTTTCAAAACACCTGTTAGCGCTTCGATATGCTCCAAACGTCTTTGGTCATTCTCAATATCAAGAGAATCTGTATTATTTAAGGAAAAAAATACAAAACAAAAACAATTCGATTTGAAACATTCGCCAATTAATTACGCTGATTAACATTCACATACGTGACATCAGATCTTTGAATTTCCTATAAAATTTCTCAGTATAAAAGCTTTTTTCCGAATCACCGCCACTGTTCAGCTTGAGTATAATTCTCGTTAAAATGCGAGCCGCATCCGGGATCACCTTTCCATCGGCACGTTTCAAACAGGCACATTCAATTTTATGATTGGACCAAGCCGCTTCTTGACAACTGCGATTGCAATAGTAAATATATTGACATCCTGAACACTTGAGAACCCTTCCACTATACACAACACAAAAGAAATTCACTTCATATATATTTAGAATATTAAATTAGAATTGTCAAGTTTACCTGGGCCCAATGTTAAAGCAAAAATCACAACGTTCGGTACGATATTTTGATTTTAACACATACACAAATGGCTTTTCTTTCAGAATACATTTTCCTTTGGGAAAAAATTTCAATGATTTCTGCATTCTTTGATCCGTTCGCAGTCGGTAACACACAATTAATGACCTACGTGTTAATTAATAAGTCGCATTAAACACGACATCACATCAAATTTTTTTGTTTTTATTAATAACTCCGGTGATTTTCTATTATTAGTTTAATGTTGCAATCGTCCGATGGTTCTTTGTGTCATCTAACATTAATTTTGTTTACCGCTTTACATTGTTTGTTTATCGTCTGATAAATTCAATCACATGTTGATGATCTATATTTAGAGACCTGCGTCTGTTCTATCCAAAGAGACAGAGAGAGAGAGAGAGAGAAAACCCATCAAACAGTGAGTTTCAGATCAAAATATTCCGTATCAAAAACTCACAGCAACACAATTTACACACTTTCGCTATAGTTACAGATGGCACCACCAGAAATTCAATTATTTCCTCACGGATTTGGATTTTTCCCATTTTTTCCGGCAATTCAATTCAAATGATGACAACAATGAATTTTAAATCAATTTCACAATTTAATTTTCTTTCATAAAAATATGGATTGTAGGCGATTTGGTCCTATTCCGGACCTAAACGCTACATTCTTTGATGTCAATTTGAAATCGTTGACAGCAGTAAAACCAATTAAATGAAAGAGACAACATGATGCACCGTCTTCAACGGTTTTCGATGTTTGAAACGCCATCCGCCAGAACAGTATGCACACAATTGTGCCCATCAATCGTATTCAAACATCATGCATTAGAGTGAGACCACCATACATCAACTATGTCAAACCCTCTTAATTCACTTTATAAGCAGTTGTATTCGTGTGACGCAGTGAATGACAACGATGCTCGCTTTGCACGAAATTTTGATTTTTCATTGATTTTGTTTATTTGTTGATTTCAAAATTTTCAAGCAAAGCATAAACGCATTTCTGTATAAATAAAAAAGAAAATTTTAACCGTGAATATTTTGTTTTGATAGACAGTTTTTTGATCAAAATAAAATAAACAATGTGCTTCCAATAAAAGTTTCAAATGTTAAAAATGTTTGGTGAAAAACGGAGAAAAAAGTGAATCAAAAATATACAAGTGAAAAAAATTGAAACAGAAAACAAAACAAAAAAAACCAACAACACAATTCAGCTCTCTTGCTGAGCAACAAAAGAAAAGGTCTCACACCAACTCACCCAGTTGATTTTCATTAAAACATAAATATAAATTTCAAAAAATAGCTTTGGCCCAACAACGAACAAAACCAACACGAAATCATGTGTCTTTTGGGGCAATCAAATTTCAATTTCAATTTATTATTCAAATATTTGGAATTGGAAATTTGTCGCAATTGTTGAAGGATAGCGTATATACATATTGAACGGTGTATTTGATACAGTGTGTTTATTGCGTTGGTTATTTGTAATAATTGGGCCAAATGATGGATTCGACAATGTGAATTGTCAACAATAAATGGAATTGTTTGTGTGTTTGTGTGTGTGCATGTATTGCCGTTTGATTTTGGAATCAGTTAGTCTCGAATTTTAAAATGTGGGCTAATTAATTTCTACGGTTGTAAAACAGTTCAACGGAATACAAGGAAAAAAAAGACGGAAAATGTTCACCGTTTATTCTGTTGTTATTATTAGTTGCGAATGTGACACGTGATTCTTATTGAAATTTTGATCCAATAATGACAGGGCGACAGGCTGTAAATAAACTGTTTTATTCGAAGTTTTGGGTGATTGTAACAAAATTGTGATTAGATAAATATGAAACTGAACGGTTTTTCACCGATCCCGAAACTGATTGTTTCAATCTTTAGGCATTTCTCGTTAGTCCAGCGATAACAATAGCCATTCTATACATATACTAAAGTATGGTCGAGGCCAAAGTCGATGCGACAATTTATTTTATCGTTAAATCGCAATTATCACAAAAATTCTTCAACAATTAGTCAACCATTTAGACCATGTATGCCCTACCTACTACCTACTTAATGTCAATTGAATCGTCAATTATTATTTATTAATGGACTTGCATTATTATCGCATAACATTTCACAATCCATATTCCGTACTCCATTTGTTCTTTAGCATGATTTTCATCATGCTATCGATACATTTTTGCCTTTATCAACGGGTTTTTTTTCCTCCTTTGATCGTTATCAAGAAGAATAAGCCTGCATATTTTGCCGTGTACTTCGTTCTGTGTCCCATGTTTCATGTACTTCGTTCTTAGCTATCGGTTATTATCGGTGTGCATTATTATTATCAAAATCCACAAAAAAAAAAAATGGTTTGGCTCTTGTAATTGTGTGCAAATATAATTGTGTTCTGAGCTCGTATGTTTTTCGAGTATCGGTTGAGTCAACCATATGTGGTCTAACATGTAAGAGCTCCGATACCAATGCCCTGAATTCAGAGTTCATTTGTCTCTTTTCATTTCTCTTTCGTTTTCAATTCGGCTGTATGTATCATCCACTCATTGATATTTGTCATTTTAAAAGCGAAAAAACAACAACAGTCGATTACATTTCACTTCAGTCTTGATTCATACACCGAACCAGACGTACATAATAAACGGAGTGCTCTATCGTTTTTTAGTCGAACGAATTTTTTTTTTCTTTTTTTTTTTGTAGAACTTTTTCTTGTTTCCAATTTAAAAAAAAAAATAAATTCTCTTAATTTGTGTGACTATCCAGGCAGTTATATCCATTGCTAATAACCAGCTGTTTCGAAAGGTGACATCTTTTTCTTTTTTTTTCTTTTTTTGCTCATAATAGCAAAGAAGTGTAGAAGATTTTTATTCTGCGAAAATTGAATAGGGTGGAAATGCCAAAAATATCGCCCACATTTCGATTTTGATGTCATTCCGAAATTCAACTGATTTTTATGTTTTTTTTCTTTTTGAACATTCCCACACTTCATGGATCGAAAATTTGGTTGTTTTTTTTTTCGGAAACAAACAAAAGAATATGATAAAGTTAATCAATTTCTTTGTCACCGCAACGCGCAACGACAATATATAGTGGTTTGCTATAAAAACTAGACAATAAGCAGCATGCCTGACACAAGATAACACCGAAAATTCAATTGCAAAGAATGTTCAATTTATACGGGAACAGTTTGGCACATGATTTTATCAATAATTATATATAATTTTCGTTTTCGAAACAAATGCCGAAACAGTTTATCTTTAATAATAATTTTTTGGGTTTTTTATTTGTTCACAGATTAGGGAAACAATTTGTGTTGTTTTTTTTTCTCGCTATTGTGCAGCATTGTCGAAAATTGAATTTTTCGAACAGACAAAACAAAACTGGCAGATAAACATAAATCACCTATTCAAAGCGAAATGTATAGCCCAGACTACGAGAAACGCGTGATGAAATATTGTAGTCCAGTGGCTCGAAATTTATTCAATAAACCAGAGTCGGTGGAAAGTGCATCATTGGATCGATTCATTCCATGCAGGTAAATTTATTGATTGAACCTTTTTTTCTGTCTCTCTCCCTCTCTCTCGTTTGTTTTTTTCCTTCGCTCATCACCCAAATTTATTCAAATGGCTACCGAATTTTCACACTTTTGGCCGGCAATCGGAATAAAAAATCGGTTTTCAGGCAAAACTATACCTAGATTGAGGCAAAAAAAAAGCAAACAAAATGTAAAAATTTCGATGTTAAACATATTCAAATTAGCACCTTAGGTCAGGCATGAAAACTATTGGATCACGAATTAATCAGAGTGGTGTATAGCTTATATCCATACATCATTTATTCAGAATGGCGGTTGATAATTATTATTTTATTTTTCGCCCTACACTTTATTTGCGCTCTCGCTCTTTATCTCATTTATTCGAATAAATTGACGAATTTCAAAAATAGATTTCCAACAAAGTCTGTTTTATAACGAACACGTTCGTTCGAGTCATTGGCCCCCTCATTCTGGGAGATCTGGTTTTTACTTACTCTGTTCTATTCGAACAAAAGAAAATCTTCAATTTCATATGAATTATGTTTCATAAGCAATTCGATCGAAATCATTTTACAGAAATATTCATTCTAGTCCAATTGCACCAGTTTTCGATTCTTTTTTTCCTATTAATCTCCTATTTCTTTTTTCTCTCTCTTTCTCTCTGTCGATATTATTTTCTTACAGGTCAAACAATAATTGGCAAACAAATTATGCATCAATAACAAAATCAAATGAAAATTCATCACAAACAACCAAAAAACAACGTGACATTGGCGAAACGGCTCGTGATAGTTTAGCATATTCATGTTTATTGAAAAATGAACTGCTTGGCAATGGTATCGAAGATGTAAAAACAGTGGCCGACGATCGAAATGAAAATGTTGTTTGCAGTGCAAAACGTGGCCTTTTCAAATATCAATCGCCAACGAAACAGGTATGTATGCATTTTGCACTGATGCACATTCTTTCACCGCCACAACAGCAATTTTTTTTGCTTTTTTTAGTATTTCAAATGAATTCAAATTTTTCGGTACCCGTGCCATATTCGATTGACGACCGAGAAAAAAAACGAAAAAAAAATAAATGATGATGTATCAATGAAATTTCATTATTATAATTGTTTAATCAGCTGTTTTAACTGTTTTAATTCAGCAGATACTCATTATTCGGGTATGCAGGCATATTCGTTTGTTTCTAGATAGTCGCGCACGTCACACATCCATCCATCCATCCATTTATGCATGAAAATGTTTAAAATTGATTGATAATGCTTTGCATCTATGCAAATATAAATTTTCCTTGTTTCGTTTATTTTTTTTTTTTGTCTTGTTGGCCCCGATTCGTAGCGGCTTTCTCATATGCCTATGTAAAATTGTCGTATTCAATGCGGTCGGTTTAAGATGAGACGAGGTGTGAATATTCCGTTTGAATATTATAATAAAATTCATGAATATTTCTGAAAAACGATTCGATTCCATTATTTGTTTTACGCGAATGGGAATTTTTCCATTTTTGACACATCAGTTTATAAATGGGAAGGAATATATTTCAAAGTCTGTGTCAAAATCGCATTCGCAACGATAAAATAATAAAATCACAGTTGAGGATTTTTGCATTATCATTATTGTCTATAGATTTGATTTGAAAGATGTGAAGTTCATTTGATTTATAGTGCTAAAATTGAAATGTACGATTTTCCATTTCTCTCGACACAATATCTGATTGGTCTTTGGGCTATAGCGTCAGTGTGACCAAAAATGACTTTATGATTTAAGCTAATTGAATTGTCCAAAATGACAGTAAAAACAAACAAAGGTTGCGTGATGTGATTTTTATTTCGTGATGAATAATCAATTAGATGGTTCGATGAAATCCTATTAAACAAATCATAATAAAAATAAAGGAATCCGATTCTCTTTTGTTCGTTGTGAATAACAGCATTGAATAAATGAAAATTTATCATTTTTTTTTTCTTTTTTTAATTAACATGATCAAGTAATGGAGTCATTAAACTTTCATGCTTGCAATTTAATGACGTTTGAGCCGCACAAATTTCGGCAAAAAAGGAGAATTTCGAAACTTCATGCTCTGAGTTTCATCGAATGGCAGAACAATTCTGTGCCGACAACAATCACAGACAATCGGCTTAATGTTGAAATTAAACATTTAAAGCATAGCTTTTGAATGAACAGGATGTGACCTTGTCTAAAAATCGAAAATAAAATAAAATATGGAATTCATTCCGATTCAAAATAGTTTCCGGTTGGTTGGAATTGGCCCTTAAAGGTCCGAACATTTCTTCTCTCTCTTTCTCTCTCTCTCTTGCTGTCGCTCTCTCTCTCTGTTTATTCGTTTCGGCAAAAATAGAACAAAATAGAATATCAATTGAATGAATTCCGACATGCGTTCATTTCATATTCGCCAATGCGTAAACGCAAAATTCATTTTTATCTACTTTGACATACTTTGGCCGCATAGTAAAAGAGGGGCAGCACAATTTGACAAATATAAAATTCAGTCATTAGCCATTTGCATGGGAATTGCTAATAAATAAGCAAAATGTGATTTCCAACTTAAAACAATAAAACGAAAGCCTACACGATTATGTGACATTGTCGAACGCTTGAACTCAATTTTTATCGATATAATGAATGAAATGTGCGTTGTGCGTGAATAAACGTTCAACAAACTGTCGATTGATTTCTCGTATACACAGCATTTGATATTCGGTAGAAAGAAATGATTTTTCGCATCGAATTGAAAAAAAAACACAAAATTGCGCACAAATGATCATTTTATTCAGATTTAATTTTTATTTTTTATCTGGAAAAACGACGAAACGAATGACTGCAAAAAAAGTGAAGAGCATAAATTTCAGTTGTCGGATTAGAAAGATACGCATATATAGTACACAATGAGATGTGCCGTTTGCATACGCAATGAGTTTGACGACAAATAATTCTGTTTTTTTTCTTTCTTCTTTCTACTATTATTTTTTTTTTCTTGTCTCCGCTACACAGCCCAAAGAAGATGAAAAAACCACACACACATTAATTTTTATTGTAATCGATAGATAAATATTGACGAGCAAAAGCGGGTCTATGGACTTCATTCAAAACATTTCCAATTTTTTGTCAACATCAAAAAGTCAAAAAACCGAAGAAAAAAAAAATTGTCACCAAATGTATGTATGAATGCTTGGCCTATGGATTGTCTTCGTTGGGAGAAAGTTAATGGAATATATCAATATTGTGTGGTGACAATATGTTTTATGATTCAGTCGTCAATAAAACAAAAAAACGAAGAAAAAAACCAAAATCGAGATAACAAAGAGAAAGAAAAATGATAGAAGTAAAGAAATTAAGAAGATTCTAAAAAAGCTTCATTAACATTGAAAAGAACGATGCCTACAAAAATTTAATTGGATTTCAGATAAGATACTTTGGGTGCGATTGGGTTTTTCTTGGCTCATGTGGCAATGCAATCTGCACAATTTGTATGGGAATAGGCTAAAAGTTATTCACAACATCATATTTCGGTATATCATATCAGTTGTGTGTGCTGATAACCGGAGAAAGTCCGGATTGGTGAATGACAACAAAATGACAAAACCTAGTCAGTGATCTAATTGCCGATTGATGTCTTTTTCGTATTGATAAGAATGCAATCAAATTGCCTTTTTCACACCAAAATTATTTCTATTTTTCGTCTTCCTGACGTTATCAATGCTCCCATTAATTCGGCAAATCTGAACTAATGACCATGACATCTTTTCGAATAATCTTCTGACTCGACCGCTGTGCTACTGAAAAACTTTTAAAATAATTTTTCGCATGAAAATCCCTTCAAATTCAGTTGCTGTGTGTGTAAAACACCAATTCGATTCTGCGATCATATTTAATCCCCTTTATTTTATTTTTTTTTACAATAACTAACTGTTTTTCAGTCTTTTTTATCATATTGGTCACATCGACCGATCAAATTTGAGTCATTAGCTACAGTTATTGATTTGGCACATAGGAGAGGTCAAAGGCCATTGGCCATTGGTCATTTTAATATGAGAACTCATCTTGATATCAAATCAAAATCATTTTTCTATTCACGATTTCGCTCGATCGTTCGAATCTATCAATCAAACAATCAAGTTAACGCCCCCGTCGATTAATAAATTTTACAAAAATTGTTGTCCTTTTATCCATTTTATCCATTTTATCTCATCTCTTCAAATTCAATACTTATGTTCCTCTTTCTTTTTACCGAATTTTAAACATTTCGTTGTAGGATTTTAATGAACAATGTCCATATTCGTTGTCACCTGTGAGCGCAAAAAGCCAAAAATTATTACGTTCACCGCGCAAAGCAACACGAAAAATATCACGAATACCATTTAAAGTATTGGACGCGCCCGAACTACAAGATGATTTCTATTTGAATTTGGTCGATTGGTCATCACAAAATGTATTAGCCGTTGGATTAGGTAGCTGTGTTTATTTATGGAGTGCTTGCACAAGTCAAGTAAGTAATAATGCAAACATTTCATTCTTCTTCTTCTTCTTTTTCCTTTTGAATTTTTTTTTCTCTTTTCCTTTTTTTTTATTTTCCTTTCGTTCGTTTCTTTTTTTTACGGTTCGCTTGTAAAAACCGTCGACTCGTTCAAATATTTGAAATGAAAAACAAAAAAACAAAAATCAAACAAACAAATTGCATCGAAATAAAATTTTATCAATTCCAATTGTTTCGATTTCATTTATGACTTCTGTTTCTTGTGTAACTACTAACGAGCTGCTTATATATTCCAAGAATCGAAGGAAAATTATTATTTTGATGAGAGTGCATCAAAATGGTTCCTTATCGCCGTTATGGAATCTCATTTTTAGATTTTCAAACGAAACGAGGTTATCGCTTGCATTCAAAACAATTATCGAATCGATAATATTTATTTATATTTTTGATTGAAATTCTTTTCATTTACACTTTGGCTTGGAAATTCTTGTTTGGCCATTCATGGAATGTGTACACAAACTGAATGCTTGTGCTCATATTTGCTGATAAACAACAAGAAATACCATAATAAAATCGAAATCATAACGAAAAAATAATAAATTATTTTGAAATGAAAATTAATATTTTCCGAATTGTTGGCTACAGGTGACTCGACTATGCGACTTAAGTTCAGATGGTAATTCGGTGACGTCAGTATGTTGGAGCGAACGTGGTAATCAAGTGGCTGTCGGAACCCATCATGGATATGTTACTGTTTGGGATGTATCCGTTAATAAACAGGTAGGGAAAAATGTGCTAATTATTATGATGTGTGAAGAAAATGTGAAGAAAGTGTGTCTTATTTCTAATTATTTGTTTTTTTTTTTCATTTATTATTTACTTATTATTAGAATTGAATGTGTTGCAATAATGGACATAAAAACATTTTCCTTTCGTTCGTTTCTTTTTTTTACGGTTCGCTTGTAAAAACCGTCGACTCGTTCAAATATTTGAAATGAAAAACAAAAAAACAAAAATCAAACAAACAAATTGCATCGAAATAAAATTTTATCAATTCCAATTGTTTCGATTTCATTTATGACTTCTGTTTCTTGTGTAACTACTAACGAGCTGCTTATATATTCCAAGAATCGAAGGAAAATTATTATTTTGATGAGAGTGCATCAAAATGGTTCCTTATCGCCGTTATGGAATCTCATTTTTAGATTTTCAAACGAAACGAGGTTATCGCTTGCATTCAAAACAATTATCGAATCGATAATATTTATTTATATTTTTGATTGAAATTCTTTTCATTTACACTTTGGCTTGGAAATTCTTGTTTGGCCATTCATGGAATGTGTACACAAACTGAATGCTTGTGCTCATATTTGCTGATAAACAACAAGAAATACCATAATAAAATCGAAATCATAACGAAAAAATAATAAATTATTTTGAAATGAAAATTAATATTTTCCGAATTGTTGGCTACAGGTGACTCGACTATGCGACTTAAGTTCAGATGGTAATTCGGTGACGTCAGTATGTTGGAGCGAACGTGGTAATCAAGTGGCTGTCGGAACCCATCATGGATATGTTACTGTTTGGGATGTATCCGTTAATAAACAGGTAGGGAAAAATGTGCTAATTATTATGATGTGTGAAGAAAATGTGAAGAAAGTGTGTCTTATTTCTAATTATTTGTTTTTTTTTTCATTTATTATTTACTTATTATTAGAATTGAATGTGTTGCAATAATGGACATAAAAAAATAACGAAAATTTCTCTTCTTTAATTGGAAAACAGATAAATAAATTGGTTGGCCATTCGGCTCGTGTCGGTGCATTAGCATATAACGGTGATATATTATCGAGTGGATCTCGTGATCGTTTAATATTGCAACGTGATGTACGTTGTCCAGTTCTAGTATCCGAACGTAGATTAACGGGTCATCGTCAGGAAGTATGCGGTCTTAAATGGTCACCCGATAATCAATATTTAGCATCGGGTGGAAATGATAATCGTTTATATGTATGGAATTTACATTCAACAAATCCGGTACAATCATATTCAGAGCATATGGCAGCAGTTAAAGCGATTGCATGGTCACCACATCATCATGGTTTATTGGCATCGGGCGGTGGTACAGCCGATCGTTGTATTCGATTTTGGAATACATTAACCGGACAACCGATGCAATGCGTTGATACTGGTTCACAAGTGTGTAATTTGGCATGGTCAAAACATTCATCTGAATTGGTGTCAACGCATGGCTATTCACAAAATCAAATATTAGTTTGGAAATATCCGTCATTGACCCAAGTGGCTAAATTAACGGGACATTCATATCGTGTTTTATATTTGGCATTGAGTCCAGATGGTGAGGCTATTGTAACGGGTGCCGGCGATGAAACATTACGATTTTGGAATGTTTTTAGCAAAGCACGAAGCCAAAAAGAAAATAAAAGCGTTTTGAATTTATTTTCAAATATTCGCTAAATTTATTCTTATTTTAGTACCTACTAATATAATAATTAAAAAACAATTATATTTTATAAAACCTACTTTTTTATAGGTTAAAGCGAACGGTTAATGTGCCGATAGAAGGGAGAAAAAAAATACACAAAGAAAACATAAAATACATACCAAATATCAATATAATGTTGGTATGGAGCTTTAAGTATTTATGATAAAATAGATTAGAATCGCTGAATTTTTATGATTTCATCGAATTTTTTTTTTTTTATAAAAATAATTTGCTTCGTAGAATTTTGTAAACGAAAGAGGGAGAGAAAAACACACGAAACGAAACAAAAACATGAAACAATTGAACTGAATTCATTTTTTCCTTCTTTTTTTTTGAATAAATAAATATTGTAATAATATTAACGGAATGAGGATTCGTTGATAGCTAGTCGCTTCTCCCATTTTTCATAAACACACACACACACACATAATAACCAATTTTCATTTCGCGTGTTCAATCTTCCATTTAATGAATATAATAATAAGAAAAATATTAATTTCTTTTTGTTGAAATGAAAGCAATCATTCATTTCAAGATTCCATTTGGATCCTGATTCCTGATCCTCCTCCGATATTTTGCTTATTATGAGTTTGATCTCAAATCGATAAATTTGAAAAGAAAAACTAAACATATTCATAAAACTCATAAAACGAAATATCGGTTAAGTTCCTTGATTCGAGTAGATAGGCCTTGTTATTTTGCCGAATCCATTCCAGTCTCAAAAAACAGGAATCAAGAACCAGTTTGAATCATCATCCGAATCTTTTACGTTCTGATCACTTCCATTGATTTTATTTTTTTTTTAAGATTTTCCTTTTTCTTTAATTTTTTCTCTCTTTTTTTTCTACTTCTATTTCTTTATATAATGAATTCCATTTTCGTGCAATTTTGGTGTGTCAGGTGAGTGAATTTCAAAACCAGTGAGCAGAACGTAAAATATTTGAAATTGTAAAAATAATGATTGAATTTAAAAATAAATCAAAATAATAATAATAATAATAAATTATTATTGAGAATTGTAATGAAAAGTTTTCTTGCCCATTTTTAAACGCGAAATGCCAAAGACACAGTAATCTACTTTTTGTTCATTTTCGCAATGGTCGGTTTGCTATTTCCCTATTTCCATATGAACAGGAGCGAATCGATTCAATTTTTTTTAATTCAAAATTAGTGTGACGGTTTCAAATCCTCATTTGATTTTGTTTTTTGGTTTTCTTTTTATGTTGAAAAAGACGCATTTACAAATGGATATATGATTTTTGTAGGAATTCTAACGTATAATAAAATGATAAAATGGAATTTTGATAAGAAAAATAAACGCACCAACTTGTATCATAGTGAATCGAAAACCTTAGCTAGGGAATACTAAAACATAGAGAGAAAGAAAGAACGACAGAGCTGCTGTAGTTAGAGAAACATATTCATTCACACATTTCGATGTATCGAATAATAATTAATTAATTAAAGAATTAAATAAGAACAAATAAATTTGAACGAATCAACTGAACGCATTTAATTGCTTTATTTGAATTTTATTTTTATGTTAACAATTTTAATTTCAGATACAAATCAAAATCAACCCATCAAACTGTCTTCTATTTAAATACGCTTATGAATGTAAGAAACTACATTAGAATTCTAAATTACTGTTAGGATGGGTATGCTTATCATGCCACAGGATCCATCAAATCCAAAGAAGCAATTAGTGAGGTAAGATGCTGTGTGTCATAATTGGGTATGAAATAATTGGTTGCGTTGCATTGGCTGACATTGCCAGAGGCTGTGATGTATTCAATGTGATGCCCATCGATCCCATTGACGATGCTAAGTAAGTGATAAAATTAATTAAAAACATTTCGCATCAAAAATGGCATCCAATCAAAAAAAAATTTCGTGGCTTACCGGAAGCGGGTGTAATTTGTGGTGTGCCCAAAATTTGAACTGTTTGTCCTGTACTAGCCAATGCTAGCTGCTGGCCTTGTGTTGTATTTGCTGCCAATGCTAATGGGGCGCTACTCGTAATTATTTGCGTTTGTGGCTGACCAGCAATACTAGCGATGCTTACGATTGGAGTTGCTTGAACTTGAACCGGTGCAATTGAAACGGCATTCAAAACTTGCTGCTTCAAACAAACAAAAGCGAATAATATTTCATTCATCAATGTTTGAATTATCTCATTTATCACTTACCGTTGCTGCCGATGGCTGTGTGGCTGTTGTTAATGTCACTGGATTAACTATTGTACTCGTACAACTGCATCGTGTTTGCCGCCTTAACTGATCATTTTGTTGCAATAAATATGTGTTTGTAGCCCGTAATTCCTGTAATCGTTCCTCATTGATATCCACTCTGCGACGCAATAAATTATGTTCTTCGTACAGACGATAAATGTTGATAACATCTTCACCGATCATCACCGATGCTACTTGTGGTAGCTGTGCTGAAATGTTTGGTGCTTGCATATTAGTTTGAATTGGTGGTGCCGGCGCTGATATATGTACCGTTGATGATGATATATTTGCGGATTGATTTATCAGATTTGAGTCCATGTAATCGTTTCGGGATTGCTATGGAAATTATAAAAAGTCCAGTTTTTCTTTTAATTATTTATTTTGGATCTAAATAGATTGGAAATGGCCTACCACTTCATCAATATGTTGTCGCTTAGCCGCTGAAAAGCCTTGATCATTATCGCTCATACAAAATGATCTTCGACGGCATGCCATCGATGAGGACATTTGATTATTATTATTATTTTGTTGGAAAATTTGTCCCGAATGTTGATTTGCAATCATTGCATTTTCACGATTTGAATAGAAATTCATTTGTGGTGGTAGTGGTAGTGGTGGTGGTAGTGGTGGTGGCGGTCCGTTCATATGATGGCCATCTGGTGGTGATGCTACTGCTTGCCTCTCTTGTGGTAATGGATAAACACCATATTGCCTATAATGTTCTTCATCTTCAATCGAACGATGAATAAATCTGAAAGAAAACCGTTTCAAGGTTAGACCATTGTTGTGATGATGGAACGTAATGGCGAAAACTATGACGTTTACAACTCACTTGCAATTGTTTCGAAAGCAACCATTATTTTGAAAGTCATGACAAAAGACCACTTGGTCTAAACTCTTCGCATGTGGATACTGTAACGAAATGGTGAATTTTGATTGAAAAAATGGAATTTTTTCCCCCTCAATTTATTACAGCGATTTTGAAACTTACGCGACAGAATCGTCTTCGGCAATTGCCTTTTATGAAATCATAGCAAAGCGATTTTTGTCTTTTGGTGTGATTTTCATTTGTTTTCTTTTCCATGCCGTTTTTCATCATTTCCAATGATTCAGGAAATGAGTCCGTTTGCTGAACCATTTTTTGAAATTTTTCGCTTACTTTATTTTTTGAGTGATCGATGGTTGAATTTGATATTTGTTGGATGCCAATTGAATTTTTTTCATCATTCATAATCGATCGTGTTTTAGTTTCGATTTTAATTAATTAAACCAAACACTCAGTGCACATTATGGTTTCACAAAACTCCGGACATGTGAATGAAATATTTTTCGTTTCAATAAAAATCACACATTTTCATTTGAATTCTACACAAACACTTTGCTTAAATGTGAATTGAAAAAAAAAAATTGACAAAAATGTGGGAAAATGAAACTTTCGTTCCTGCGGATTTTCAAATTCTAAGCTGTAATCGTTGTATTTATTTCCTATAATTATTGTTTGCTGTCAACAAAAATAAAAATAAAATCAGTTTAAACGTCAAAACCATATGTCGACCGTTGGTTATTGGAATTGAGCCAGGAATGCGCTGCACATTGAGGAGGCTTTTTCATTCACGTGAAATTTATTATTATCAATTGGATTATTCGAAAATTTGCCTTGAAATTTCATTTTAACCTCTATTACGTAATTCTTAGGATAAAAAAAAATACTCATTCGAGTAAACACATGTGCATGAAATTTCTAGATGGCAGCACATCAATCATTCAGCAAACGCATTATAGACACAAAAACAAAACAATTTGTGTCAAAAAAGCAAATAGTACTATCTACTATCGACACGGTAATTTAGTGAAATTGCGGAAAATTTGTTTATTTTGTTGTGGAACCGAATCTTGCAAAACAATCGTGGCATTTTCGATTTTGAGAATAAAATGTCGTTCGTGTAAATATTCGGCAAAAGTGTTGTGTGTCTTCATAGGAAGAAGACCGACTTATTGAAATGGCATCGATTGAAGAATTGGAAAATTCCATTCAGCAATATGAATTACAAGTTTGTTATTAAAATTATTAAGATTAATTAAATGCATTCGATTTGAGTGCGGAGACGATAATTGTAAATGATTTTTAACATTTTATTTTCAGCTATCGCAAGTCGGAGAAACGATAAAATTATGTGAAAACATTGAAGAGAAATCATCTTTGGAAAATTTAAAAAGCGATTTACAGGAATTATTGGATTTGACGAGAGAAACATTGAACGAACAACAAAAGGGATCCAGTGCCGAAGGTACGTCTACCAATGATGATGACGATCCATTTGGCCAAGAAATGGCATTATTTATGTCAGAAATAAATGAAAGTGAATCACAATCGGCTGCATTTGATCCAAATGAAATTCAAAACAATGATGACGTCCATAAATTCAAGGTTTGTATATTTACGTTCAATATTTCGTTTCAATTTCGATTCGAACCCAAAACTGTCCGGTGTTCGGTTAGGTTTGGAATAATTTCGAATCATCGAGAGCGGTTGATGTTTAGGTTTAAAAAAGCATTCGAAACATATTCAAAGTGATATTTTGGAATACGTTTGAAGTATTCTGAATTAGATGAATGATTATTCTTCGGACCATCGATTTCATTAACATTTCGAGATACAGAATTGTGTTCGTTCAATGTCCGCATACATGACCGGCGTTTGTTATTTTTCTCTTCAATTTTGTATGTTGCTATAGATCTCTTGTAACAAAGCGTATAAGATTTGAACGTTACAGTCGTTTATAGTTTAGTATAATATTCAAAACAATCAAAATTTATTTTTCAAAAAAAATTATTTTAACTTATTATTCAATCTTAAACTTTCTTGTTATTCGTTTTTCATTATTACCAATTTGTGCGACATCTTGAGTTGTGCTGAACTTCATTTCGTAGGCTGTAACTAGTTGCAGCAAATGATTCGATTTTTTAATGAAACGATGAGCTTGACGCAAACGTTCCTTATGTTCTGCGCTATTATTTATTTCATCAAGTAAACGCCACATCATTTCATGTGCTAAGTTCATTTTTTTCATTGACATTTCGAGAGATAGTCTTCAAATCGTATAAGATCCATTATTATTTATTTATTCATAAAATTTATAAATTTCACACGTTACAATTGTTTATAGTTCATAATATTCAGAACAATCAAAATTTATCTTTCTTAAAAAATATTTTTAAACTTATTATTATTCAATCTTATTTCAATTAAATAATGAAATTATTCAGAAAATATTCAGGAATATGTGAGAGGACAGTTTTAGTATTCGATGTATGTTAAGGTTTAACAGCATTCGAAACATTCAAGTGATATTTTGGAATCCGTTTAAAGTATTTTGAATTAGATGAATGATTATTCTTCGGCCCATCGATTTCATTAACATTTTCAGAGACAGAATTGTGTTCGTTCAATGTCCTGTATGCACATGAAAGGCGTTCGTTTTTTTCTTCATTTATCTTTGTCCTATCGAATCAAAATTTGTGACTCGAAATTAATTTCAGTTCAATCGGTCCAAGATCAAATCGTATAAAATTTATTATTATTCATTAATTCATAAAATTCAAAAACAATCGTTTGTCGTTCCTAATTTCTTCAAAACAATCAAAATTTATTTCCCCTAAAAAAATATATTAATAAACTTATCATTCAATCTTATTTCATTTCTTTTTCACAATTCACAGAACGAAATCGATTCGTTGATTGGAAAAAAGTGTTCAGCACCATATACATTTGCGTGGGGCGCCCGAAGCTATCACAATGCATTGGTTTGTGGCATGGAAACCGATATTGAACAAATTCAATCAATGAATTATGTTAAAGTCACCGTATTATTCACAAATCCAATACATCGAAATATGATTCCGTGTCCATTTTATCTCGATGGCAATTGCCGATTCGATTTTAATAAGTGTCGGTGAGAGAATAGAATTAAGTTTTCGTTTTTTTATTCCATTCGCCCCGTTCAATGTTCAACATTCAATGATAATCCATTTTATTTTCTAAACTTTTTTCTCTCTGCAGTTTTTCCCATGGTGAAAGTGTTCGCTACATTGATTTGAAAGAATACAATAAACCGAATTTCTCGCTGCTAGATCAAATAAAGCACCCAGTTTTGGCCAAGCAGCCGGACAATATTTGGTATAAAGGTCGTGTTGTTTCGAGTAATTATGATGATAAGACATGCAATATTAAATTTGAGCACAACAAAAAAGAGACAACTTGTGACTTTCATGACATTCTGCCCATTGAAGAAGGTAATTCAAAGTGCTGATCAGTTCAATATGTAATTTCCAAATTTTTTTTGCTTCAAATGTTAAATTGCTAACTTTTATTTTGTACTAGAAACTCCATTCGTTCCATCATCGGACTCAGATTCATCGGATGAAGATGATGTCGAACAAATAAGAAAAGCTAAACTAATTTCGGCCAGTTTATTAACACCAGCACCCGATCAAGCTCTTGGTGCGTGGGAAGCACATACAAAAGTACATAACAGACAAACTTTTCGCTAACGTGCTCCGAATTAATCTTTCTTTTTGATTCACATTTCCGTAGGGTTTTGGATCGAGAATACTGCAAAAATTGGGCTATGTGCTTGGAACAGGACTAGGTCAAAATGGTGAAGGCATTGTTGTGCCAATCAGTGCACAAATTTTGCCACAAGGACGAAGTTTGGATCATTGTATGGCACTTCGTGAGCAGGCCAATGGCGACAAGGATCTGTTTAGCGTTGAGAAAAGATTAAAACGACAACAGGCCAGACAGGAGATTCGAAATGCCAAAGCATATGAACGGGAAAAAAATAACCAAGATGTTTTCAATTTCATAAATAATACAGTTTTGAATAGTATACCGTCGACGTCCACCTCAACATCGAGCTTCGATACGGAAGAACGAAATGCAAAGCGGCCGAAAATCGAATTAAAATCGCATACAACGAAAAATCTGAATGTTGAAAGTTTGAAAATCGGCGAAGACATCAAAAGAATGGAAAAAGAAATAAAAAAAATGGAGGAATCACTGCGACGTCAAAAGGATGGCACTCAATTATCTCAACAATTGCATATGCAATTGGACATACGAAAGACTGAATTGGATCGTATGCGTAAATCGGAAAATCGCCTACAGCAGGAACAAGTTTTACGAAAGGATAAAACGAAATTAACCATTTTTTGAAGGAAACAGAAATAACTCAAAGTACATATATTTATTAATTATCAATAATAATCGAATTTAGACTCCGGAAAATAATTCGTTTTTTTTTCTTTCATAAATTTAAATGAATAAAAAACAAGATGATAATCATAATAATCGGATAAATTATGTGTGTGTGTGTGTGTGTGTGTGTGTTTTAATTCAATGCAGCTTCGGTTTGCCTGCGAATAATTCTGGCGATGAGTTTCAACAGATCGACTGAGCTCGCAAACTTTCCATCGATATTGATGTACAGCTCCTGATACAATTTATTCATGATGCTCATGATCGTTTCGTTGTTGTTTTGGCTTCCGCCAGCTTCACTGGACTGTTTTGCCAGCAGCTTTTCTTTTTCCTTCATATCACGATTCAACGTTGCCAATTCACCGGCCATTTTGCGTTTGATCTCTTCGATAGCTTTGGATTTCGCCATTTCGGATTCCCGTAGATTTGCTTCCAAATCGTTGATTTTCAATTTTAGTGCAGACATTTCGAGATCCTTTTCTTCGATGATTTTATTTAGTTTGAGCATATTCTCGTTGGCACTGTCATCAACTCTATTACTTTGTTCAACTTTGTTTGCTTGCAATTTTAACAGACGATTTTCTTTTTTGAGCTCAAGAACCCGTTCTTCCAGCTTAATAATTTCATTCTCTTTGTCATCATTGGCCGCATCCGGTTTTGTTGTGCTGAGCTGTAATCGTTCAATATTGTCCAAAACACGATCCATCTTTGAATCCAATTTTAACAAATTCATTCGCAGTTCAGTATTATGAATTCGAGCTTCAAGCTCGGCCACATTGCCGATTGTCATCACCGAATCGGATGACTCATCGCAGCTGGAAACTTTACGATCGAATGCAACTGGCTTGGTTTTGTCTGGTAGTGTGGCTGTCTTTGAATTTGCTTCTGGAAATGAGGAATGTGAAGTTTTCGATGTCCATGAGGACTCGGTATCACCATTGACACTACCTCCCTTCTTGAACATTGGCAGCGGTTGACCAATTTTTGCCAATCGATTCATTAAATCATTGTTTCGAATATTTGATTCAATTTCCGACGATTTATTGGCATCCATTTCGATTTGTGGTTCTTTTTTGAGTTCAATTGTGACCGAACATTTCTGTTGTAGATGATCAACAACTTCGTTTAAATCATCAATTTTG
Organism: Mayetiola destructor; assembly: GCA_000149185.1. Taxonomy (NCBI): domain Eukaryota; kingdom Metazoa; phylum Arthropoda; class Insecta; order Diptera; family Cecidomyiidae; genus Mayetiola; species Mayetiola destructor. Next base: position 658,213 of record GL501485.1, on the reverse strand, counting down.
TTGAAGCCCAAGCTCCAATGAACGGCGGCATCATCACAAAAACGCAATAACGGATGATTTGCTTGAAAGACGATTGTTTTTGACAACATAATAATGGACAAAATGTTCTCTTTGGATTTATATAAAATCATTTGATGTGAATCACCGCTGGCATCTGATAGAATGGCCAGACCCAATCGCCCCTGTGACACGAATTCATCGTTGATTCTAAATGTACAAGAGAAGAAAAAACTGTTTCCAACAAGCGCTCACCAAAAAAAAAAAAATTAAAAATATTCCATTCGCTTACAATTTCGATGCGGTAACAACTTTGGCAATGTCAGTATTCCAATTGGAAGGTTTTCCCATCGACGATGACGCCGAATCGATCGTTTGATTTGCCTTGGGCGGAATGTAATTCAAAGCAGCTGAGATGGAATGTTCTTTGTGTTCGAGCGATGAATCATTTTCAAAAATGTCAGCTAAATTTGATTTGCTAAATTTGAAAAATGAAAACCATTGGTGCATAGGCCGGCATTTATGCTGGTTGTTTTTGTTGTTGCAATATATTTACCCATTTGATGCCGATGAAAAAGATTCAAAATCATTTCCATTGTTATTGTCGACGAAGGCTAAACCACTAAAAAGATTCGCTTCCATTTTGATATCGATCAACCAAAAAATAAACAAGACGACAAAATTGTACGACAAAACTAAAATTACGGCACAAGAGACGATGATGAAGAAGACGCAAAAATCCAATGCAAAATGTCAAAATGCCGTGTTTCCCGAATAAAACGTTAGATGCCGCCTCAAATTCAAATACGAAACAGCATTTCACAACAATTCGTTTTTCACATATACATGCTAACAAATCGTAGTCGATGAACAATGTTTACATTAATCTGTTCATCGAAATATATTTCGTTCATTCGTAAATTTGAATGTATTGGTGTCGTTTAGCCGTCGACCGTCGGAAATCGTATATTCTGACAGTTTTCAAAATGATGTGTCATATGATTTAGCGAAAATCTATTTTTTATCAAAATTCAAAAAAAAAAAAATCAATTTCAAAAAATATGCATAAAAACACAAACCGTATTCACTCAATCAAGACGGCTTTTAAATTTTTCTTTTCCGTACAAAATGTTTTTTTTTTCTGTTTTATGATGATTGTGAGTGAAAAGAATGCATTTGGAGATGCTGTCCGCAAAATTGCGGGTGTATGTCTGTCTGTCTGTCTGATGGTGCGATAACTTCTGATGGAAGCATTATAAACGACTGCAAATTCAACCATATGATAGCTTGAGTCATACCGAAGAACTTCCAAATTTTTTCCTTCTCAAATCTCTTTCAATTTTCATGTAAAATCTAAGTTTTTTTTTTTCCGAAAATTTAGAAAAATTTCAATTTTTTCAATATTCCAAAAAAATATTGTTTTTTCAAAGATTTCAGAAAAAAAAAATTATTTGAAATTTCCAAAAAAAATTTCAAAGATTAATTCTTTTTTAAATTGTATTGTTGTTAATTTTATACTGAAATCAGAAGAGGCTGTACGAAAAAGTTTGTTGTCGCATACGACTACCTTGTTTATTACGGAAACAAATTGGACATGAGTTGGAATTAGTTAATTAATCAATTAAAATAATATACAGCAGAACCTCCATAATTGGGACAAATTGGTCGCGGTCCAAGTTGTCCAGAAATGAGAATTTTTCCAATTCTAAGGTCGTCCAATAATGGAGGTTTTGCTGTAAATATAAGTAATGATCCGTTTTTATTGTAACAATTGATTTTGTCTATACAAGACAGCGATTAAATTTTGTCTTAACGTGCATGTGGATAACGGTGTTGTGCTTTTTTTGCCACTTCTCTTTCATCCTGACAATTTGCTCGAACCGAAGGTCAGCGATACAGTTATCAGCAGCTCTGTCTTGTACTATTGCCATCAAAATCGTCTTAAGCCCGCCAATGATACCCAAAACACCTCGACACCATATTAATGAGCCTTTGAATGAATGAAAAATTTTCGATAATCGATTGAAAAATTATTTCAATGTTGATTTCATTATTACCAATTTGTGTTACATCTTGAGTGTCGTTGTCTGGGCTTATGCCGAATTTTGTCTCATATGCCGAAATCAGTTGTAGCAAATGATTGGTTTTTTTTAATAAAACGATGAGCCTTCCGTAAACGTTCCTTTTGTTCTGCGCTATTCGTAATTTCACCCAGGAAGCGCAACATCGTGTCGTGTGCTAACAGTTGATTTTGTTGACGGTGACATTCAAATCATCTTCAATTCAAAAAATGGATTTATTTGAAATCTTTAAAAAAATGTTAATGTCGCATCACAAAATAGTCATGTTACACGTTTCCTTAACCAAATGTAAATTTTCTAACTCAGTCTTTATACGAAATTCATTAATTTCATCAACTTTCGTTTTTATTAGTTTATCCTTTTCAATTTCTGTACCCAATACAGCACACGATCGGACGACACAAAAAAATACGAAACAAAATCATGCATATAATCAGTAGTGAATAAAATACACAATATAATACCTTCCCATAAAATGAATTTTATACATTTTATGCAACGTTAACAGTTTTGAATATCTTTAGCTGAGGTGACCAACTATTTTTTGAGGCGTCGGAGGAAAGAGGAAAAAGGACGAAAGGAGGACATCAATCCTACTTTGCAGCTATTCTCATTTGTTTTATTGAACTTTGCATAAAACTAAACTGACCAGA
>GL501485.1:632329-644490 GCA_000149185.1 Mayetiola destructor | reverse complement strand
CTTCCGTGATATTGGCGCAAGGTTGATGAGTGTATAGATTGACTCGATGCTTTTGGCACACATTATCAATCATATCTAATCAAGAAACGGGAATTTCCATTTATAATAATGTCATTTCATTTTTGTTCTTTTAAAATGCAGCGTTGATGAAGTAGTGCATAGGCAACCGTAAGTTCATAAACAGACAAAATTCAAGTTTTTTGTTGTTGTTGTTGTTGTTTAGCTGTTGTGTTTATTAACCAAAATTCAAACAAAATTATTTAATTTCAATTTCTCAATTGTCTCACACTAATCCAAAGAAAAAAAATGCAATAATTTGTGTAATTGTTCGAGGCTGTTTGCTCTTTGGTTTATAAGTAGAATTCCAAATCTTAACACACTACCACCAGCTAGCTAGCTATATGTTGTCTTGAAAGCACCTCAGTATTAATTCAAGTTTTTAGTTTGAAAAATTTCGTTTGTTGTTGTTTTTTGTTTGTCTCTGAGTTTGAAGATATTATCATCAAAGATCAAGGAAAAAAAAATCATGTAATTTTTTATTTTTGTTTGTCCATTTCAGGCCCCGAATGACATCACCAATGCATTTTTATCAAACATTTTTGCATGTCGTTCAAGTGACATTAAGTTTTCTTCTTATGCTGATATTTATGACATACAATTATTGGCTATGTTCGGCTGTTGTCATTGGTGCCGCCATCGGCTATTTTCTTTTTGGTTGGAAAAAATCCGTTATTGTTGATATTACCGAACACTGCCACTAACAAAACAATCAACATATACATAAAAGCCACAAATATTCGAATATACAAATATTCTAGCCAACACACAAAAATACACTTTATATTTAACGAATGTAAGAGAAGAAGATTTTTTTTTTTTGGAACAGAAAACTCATTTAACAACAAAAAAAAATCATTTATTGGGCTGTTTTTTTTTTTCTTTAGCATGGGCTTCGAGTATGGAATTTTCTTTGTTCCTTGTTTTTCTTTTGATATATTCAATAAATGATTTATTATAAAATTTAAGCGAATAAACAATAATTAAAATATTAATTTTAAACAAAACTATGGAAATGTTCAATAAAATTTATTATTATTATTATTATTATTATCTAAATAAGTGTGAGTTTTTACTTTATTTACAGAAAAAGGTCGAAGTCGCAAATCGTTTTTGATTTAATCTGAGCAATCGTAGATTTTACGATCCAAACGCGTTATTGATGATAATAAAAATTCATGTGCTGAATAAACAGTTAACACCGAGCCATAAATCGAATTTTATCTCAGAACAAAGCGGATCGTTTTGTTTAGGGATTACTGTTAACTGTAGGACTTGAAGAGGCCATTAGTTTGAAATCAAAAGTGGTTTCGATGTGGAAGAATGATCAGGTCTTGTGACCTTTGGATACATAAAAGTCACGGTTCTGCTGAATGTTTTGTACACGCCGCTCAATGACAACTACAGCAATAATAAAATTTCTGTCTGTCTGGATTCAATGAATAAAACTACCATTGGCAATTGAGTCGAAATAAATATTTCCATGTCTACTTTTTTTTTGAAAACTTGATATTCCAACAAAAATCTTGAATATTGCCACAAATAACATCAATGTACATTCTTGATTATAAATTTCATTCAAAAGTCGATGATAAAAATAAATGGACACACTGATAACGCATTTTTCGGTAGCACTTCTTTATTGTTGCAGATAAATAGAAAGTTTCAGCAAAGCGGACTGTCATTTGAGTCGCGCTGGAGTTCTAATAAAAGTGTTCTTCTCTTTCTCGTTCTCTCTCTCTCTATCACTCTCACTCTCAGTCCGTTAACTAACGAATTTCCATTTAAAATTTCATCTCAAACATGGGAGAGTCCTGTTGTAAGCCTACTGGCCAGCCTGACAATGCGGCGGAGTGTGGTTCTGGTGAACATTCTTGTGGAATGGCGATGTGGGTACGTTGAATTCAATCGACTTCATATTCAAATAATTTATAGATTTATCTCAACTCCAGTTTCATACCGGCTATGACGAAAAAGTTTTGTTTGAGCAATGGAAAATAGAAACGCCTATCCACATGGCTTGGTCGGTATTGGCTATTATTGTTGCAGGAATTATATTTGAAGCAATAAAATATTATCGAGAATATTTATTCGTGAATGCCAATAAAAAATCTATAAAGCTGAATAATGTCGTTGATGTTTGTAACATGGATTGTTCAGTTGCTGAGTGAGTGAACCGAACAAATAAAAAAAATCATTCATTTGGAATTTGAAATTTATTTTTTTTATTTTACTTTTTAGACCAAAAATGATAACATCAATGCATTTTTATCAAACATTATTGCATGCAATTCAAGTAACGCTGGGATTTTTTCTCATGTTGATCACAATGACGTATAATTGTTGGCTCTTTGTTGCTGTTGTTATCGGTGCGACCATCGGTCATTTCTTGTTCGGATGGAGAAAATCGGCCGCATGTGATCCAAACGAGCAATGCCACTGATCTATTTTGTTCTACCAGAATATATTTTTCTACTTGGTTTCAATAATCGTAATTCTAAATAGAAGAAATCCAAAATCCATTCAAATGGTCAAGCCGGATAGAAATAAATCAACAATTTGATGCATAATTGCAATTACAAAAAAATTAATTTATTGAGCAGTTTTTTTTATATTTTAATACAATTTCATTTAAAAATTCTGAATTTAGTAGAAAAAATGTTAACAAAATGAATTGTGTGCACAAAGTGATTCCCGACAAATGGATCATATAAGACCAGTGAAATTGAATAACTGATTAAAGGCTATGAAATATGAGTGGCTTATCTATTATCTATTATGAGTGGTGATAATGAAACCAATAACAAAATTTTATCACCAAACACCAAATATCAAATGTCTGAATTGATAATATAATAATATAATTAAAGTTCAACTTTCAACAATGAACACAGAACACTTTTAATTCTTCCTAAATATTTATAAAAATGATCAAAAAGTATTATTGATTCATTCGTGTGCAAAATGAGTGTAAGATCTTTGGTTGAAAAGCGAAATATTCATTAAAAAATATTTAAACTTTGAAAAAATGTCCAAAGATCCTCATAGATTGGCTGAAGGTTTTGTGGAGATAAAAATTTGATTGATTTTGTTGATTATCAGTTTTAACTTCAAATTCAGCTACACTGTGACTGTTGATATACATTTAAATATATTTTCGTCCAAATTTTTTTTTTTATTTTCAACCAATAGCTCCTGCTGCCCATGAAATGCATTGTGGATGATCAAACAGTGATTTCAACATTTTGAACTGCAGAAAAAAAATTATCCATTCAATATAATAATTTTAAAAATAAAAAAACACGCAATAAATTCTAGTGCGATGCACAAATTTACCTGTATGCGTCAATTCAACTTTGGACGGTACCAAATAAAATGCAGGTGAAATATTTTTACCACACGGACAATTACAACTATTGATCCACGTAAAATTGCCCAATTTACTTTGGCATTTTGGGCAATTCAATTTGCCTTGTGTTTGCTTCGCAATATCATGCATCCATGTCAATGGTTCGATAAAAATGATTTCTTTACAACGCGGTTGAGCAATCACTTCGGATGATCGGTCACTGTGATTAGTGGAATCAATGCACGCTTGTGCATTAAACTGTTCCATCAAATTGTTTGAATGATTTGGTTGAGCATGACATTCAGCCGGTGTCAATGTATTCATTGTGTTGTGTTTCTTAAGGGACATTGGCGTGTGAGTGATGCAATTACTTTTAGCGGCTACAATTCGACGACATTTTCTGCATCGATAAACAATGGGTTCGGGATTTGATTGGATCAGCGCTGGGTCCGGTTTCACAAGATCCATACAATTTTGTGGAAGAATTTTCGCTATAAATAGAAAGGCGCTATGAAATATAAAGAGTCCCATAGAGACGGGTGGAAATGTTGCTTGCCAATTACCCTTTCGAACCTTATCAGCGGCCAAACGCAAACGATATAATTTATATTTTTCATGATTTGAATCGATTTTCCAGCCCATTTTATGGAATAGCCGCAATTGCATCATGAAACCAACGTTCGGATGAACAAATATTCGTTTCGATTTAACTCTGACAAGAAAGGGAAATTCTACGATTAGTTCATGGTTCCGAATTTATTTTGTGTGAAAATTATTACTACCTTTCAATGGCTGGTGTAACTGATAGACGATATTTTTGCATTACATACGCAATGACAATTGTCGCGCTTCGGCTAACACCATAGTAACTAAACAAACAGTTAAAAAAATTATTATTAAAATTTATCGATTATCATAAATCATGCTAGGCACCACAGATCCACCATACCAATGCACTAAAATCACTTTTTCATTTGAAAGCGCTTCCTCAATGAATTTCAAACATTCGTCAAAATTGATAAGCAAATCATCTTTCGGTGTGTCTGACACTATTCAAACAATGCAAACGAAAAATGGGAAGAGAGAAAGTTTTATCAATGCTCGAACGAATTGACTCATCAAAAATCCATTTAACAAAAAACCAACTTACCCTGGACATATTTTGTTGTAAGGAATGGAAGCTCTGTTATACGGACAGGTAATGGGCAAATGTCCAATGTTAAAATATATGATATATTTTGTTTTTTCAATGTATCTATGTCCGTAGCAGCGGTAAAACTTCCTGATGACACACATAAATCATCACTTTTAATTAGATGCTGAATTATTAATTAAGATGAATAATGAATACTTACCCAGCCATAAACCACTTTCAATTTCATCTAAACTTATCGGATTATCACAATGAGATTCATTACTATCGTTTTCACAAAAACTATCATTTTTATCGGCCATTGTAACACGTTGAAACCTTTCAATATGAAATTTTTAGTATTTATTCACTTGTGGATATTTTTCTTTTTATTTCGTTTTCGACGCATTTCATTCGCTCAATGCATTTTTTCTTGTCATTTTATTGTTTTTGGTCACACACACAAACACACACAAACACATTTAGAAAACAGAGAGAAAACGCAGCGCACGCGACATACATGTGATTTTCTGTGTTTTCTTCATCAATGTCAATAACACATTGAGTCGACTTTAGTTTTTTTTTTGTTTCTCCTTCGACCGATTTTTACCGCCTAAATTCAGTGAATAAGGGGAAATTAGAATACTTTTGACGTTTACCGTCAAATGATTTCGTTTGTTTACAATAAGAAAGAGAGACGAAAAAAGGAGACACCCAAGATCTATTCAATTGATAAAATCTTTATTTGCAAATTTTTCTTAAATATAAAATTATTTTTAATTCAATTCTGAACCGGCTATATCCTCCGCCCAAAACTATAATATGTATACATGACGAATTTGAAGTTTCGATTTAAAAATTATTCGGAACATTTTCATTGTTTTTATTGCCATTTGTTCGATTATTCTGTTTAAATTGTTCAAGTTCGGTTGTTCTGGACATGAGTATCGTTTTAGCTGTATCATATTTTTTTTTCATCATTGTTAATTCAGCATCGGTTTTTTTCAATCGTTCGCCAAGCGTTTGCAATTCTTCCAAACGATGATTACAAATAACCTTAACATCTGAATATTTTGCCGAAATATCATCCAATTCCTTTCTCAATTGGGCACATTCAATGGCTCTGCGTTCATTTTCTTTGGCCACTTGCAGTTTAAATTTGTCCATTGCTGCCCGCACATCAACCAATTCATTTTGTTTGGCCGCATAGGCTTTCTTATATTTTTCGCTTCTTTCGTGGGCACGTTGCAAATCCATTTCACCGCTGAATGTTCGACCGCTACCACTGTAGCACTCGGAATCACTGGTTTGAACGTGAACATCAACGCGTGGCGCTCTTTTCAATGCTATGCTATACTTCAATTGAAGCGCATTATATTTATCAGTTAATCGATCAAGATTTGCTTTGGTTACATTTAAATCGGTCTTTGTGGTGGTTAATGTTGATTTTAATCGGGCCACTTCTTCGTTAAGAGCATCAACGCCAGTGTCACGCTTCAATTCAAAATATCTGGCGTCTTTGATAATTATGTCTTCTTTTAATTTGTTAATTTGTTGACAAAATTCAGCGCATCGACAGTCTGCACTAGGCGGATCAGTTTGTGTCTCAATATCAATCATACACGAATCAAAACCGGATATTCGACGCGTATCATCATGCGTACTGTGACGCTTTATTTTTCTCACTTGATTCGATGAACGACGCAATTCATTCAATTCATTTTCTAATGATTTTTGCATTGATTTCAATTTACTGTTTTCGTTTCGTAATTTATCCAATTCCAGCGTTGATTTACCACCACCCAGTGGACTCATCGATGAACGTGATGTGCTCGGACTCATTGCTGTTTGTGTATTTATTAAACGATTCTTTGATTTATCTTGGAGTTGTTTTTTCAAAATGGCAATCTCTTCGTTGTGATTTTTAATGTTTGCTTGCATGGCACGCAATTCAGATTCAGTTGCAATAAGCTTTTGTTGTAAAGATTTCAATTCAACGGAATCCTTTTCCGATTGATTCAAACGTTCTCTGTTTTGATTCAGTTGTTTTTGGAGTTTGTTGAATTGTTCTCGCTGCGTTTGGCTGTTTTGAGTTAAAGATTTAATTTGTTCTTCGAATTCTTTCTTTTCACGTTCGATGTGTAGACACTTTTCTGAAAGGGATCTGAAATCAAATGAATATACAATTTCATATTATTATTATTGTTGATAGGCATAAAAAAATCAAAGCAAAACTTACATATATGCAACTTGTGACTTAGCTTTTTCGCTCATTAGTTCATTGATCTGTTGCTTTAAATTGTTTATTTCATCGAGACGATTTGTATCAATCTGTCCCAGAGATTTCAAATGCTCTTCAGCCGCCTGAAGTTGAACCTTCAGCTGGCTGCCGTTATTTGTGAGGACTCTGTGAATAAAAAACCATTTCGATGTGAATGGAGCCAATCGAATTCATTGAATTCCTTAATTTACCTGATTTCAGACATTAACAACTCTTTAGCGTTTTCGGTCTCTGATAATTTTTGCTGAAGCGTATTGAATTGTTCCAACTGAATCTGATTGTTTCGAGATAATAGTTTGATTTGTGTTTCAAAGTCTTTCTTTTCTTGATCGAATTGCAGACACTTTTCTTTAAGGGCTCTGAGATAGAAAATATTTAGATTTAATTGAGAAAAAAAAATCCATCAAATCAAAAGTCAAAAGATATGAAAAAATACGAAACTCACTGATTGGCCAGCTCACATTCACCACGTTTTGCATTCAGTTCACCGATCTCCCGTTTTAAATTGTTAATTTCATCGAGTTGTTTTTTGTCCGTTTTTTCCGAAGATCTCAAACGTTCTTCGGCCTCCTTAAGTTGACTCTCCAGATGGTTGGTTTTGTTTGTGATGGCTCGGATTTCGGACACCAATGACTGTTTTTCATTTTCAGTGTCTTTGGTTTGATTTTTCAGCGATTGAATCAAAGCAATCACCATTTGTGCATCAACGTTCACAGATTTAGTGTCCATAATTTTGGCAATTTCGTTGAATTCTTCGAGCTTCTGTTTCAAAATGGAGATCATTTCATTGCGATTATCAACGTCCGATTTTATGGCATTCAATTGGCACTCAGTTTCGGTGAGCTTTTCTTGTAAGAGTCTCAATTCATCTAAATCCATCTCTTTCTTCAATAATTGATTTAAATGTTCCTTATTTTTATCGAATTGTTTTTGAAGCTCATTGAATTGATCGCACTGAATCTGACTGTCTTGAGTTAATGATTCAAGCTGAGCTTCAAATTCTTTCTTTTCGTGGTTTAACTGCAAACATTTTTCGGAAATGGCTCTGGAATAAAACGATTTTATGGCATTCAATTGGCACTCAGTTTCGGTGAGCTTTTCTTGTAAGAGTCTCAATTCATCTAAATCCATCTCTTTCTTCAATAATTGATTTAAATGTTCCTTATTTTTATCGAATTGTTTTTGAAGCTCATTGAATTGATCGCACTGAATCTGACTGTCTTGAGTTAATGATTCAAGCTGAGCTTCAAATTCTTTCTTTTCGTGGTTTAACTGCAAACATTTTTCGGAAATGGCTCTGGAATAAAACGCATTCAAATTGTTAACGATAAAAAAGAAAAATAATACGATCAAACACTACTCACTTATATGCAACTTCAGATTCATCTTGTTTTGCCTTCAGTTCACTGATCTCTCGTGTCAAATTGTTTATTTCATCGAGATGATTTTTATCGATGACACGCAAAGATTCCATACGCTCTTCAGCCTCCTTCAGTTTACTCTCCAGCTGGCTGCATTTGCTTAAGTTGGATCTATAAATAAAAAGTCCTTTTAGTATGAGAATCCCAAAGGGGAAATAGAAATATCCATGAATCGATCAATTTACCTGTTTTCGGTCTCTAATAACTGTTTGGCATTTTCGGTGTCTTTGATTTGATTTCTAAGTGATTGAATCAAGCCAATTATAGTTTGGGCATCGACGTCAGCCGGTTCAAAGTCCATATACTTAGCGATTGTAGTGAATTCTTGAACCCGGTTTTCCAAAATGGCAATCTCTTCATTACGACTGTTGATGTACACTCGCATGGCATCCAATTCGGATTCAGTTTCATTCAGCTTTTCACGCAAAGATTCAATTTCTTCCGACTTGAACTGCCGTTGGAGCTCATTGAATTGATCGCGTTGCATTTGGCTGTTTTTAGTTAAAGATTCAATTTGCGATTCCAGTTCTTTCCGTTCACGCTCAAACTGTTCACATTTTTCTGAAACAGACCTGAAATAAAGCGCATTCAAATTTTTTATTAATCATAAATAGAAAAATGCCAAATTCAAAATACATTTGACAATGATGTAAATAAAAGCAACACTCACTCATATGCAATTTGAGATTCATTTCGTTTTGCCGTTAGTTCAGCGATTTCTCGTTTCAAATTGGTTATTTCATTGATTTGTTGCTTGTCATTCTCTTGCGAGATGCTCAAGCACTCTTCGGCCTCCTTAAGTTCAGCCTCCAATCGGCTGCAAGTGTCTGTTATGGTTATGATTTCTGTCTCTAATAACTGTTTGGCATTTTCGGTGTCATTTATTTGATTTCTGAGCGATTGAATCATGCCAATTATAGTTTGGGCATCGACATCAGCCGATTCAATTTCCATATACTTCGCAATCGCATTAAATTCATGATAAATGGAAATAAATTTATCCAAAATACTGTTGTAATCAATTTGTGTGCAATTCATTTCATCGACAGGTATGACGGACGTTAAACGATCTACAATACTTTGGAATTTTCCTCTAAAATCATCTAATTTGGCTGTTGGACTGGACGATATGACTTCATTCAAAACGCCAAGTGATTGCCGAACTTTGTGTAATGTACTGCGACGCGAACCGAGTTGAACCGATTGATTTTGACCATCCATTTCTGTTGTTTCCAACAAATATGAAATGTTCGTTGTTTCATTGAATTCGGATATTGTTTTTTGTAATTTCAAACTGCCAAGCTCTTGTTCGGCAACACTCATTTGAAGTTCGGTGTATGTTCGACGCAATACTTCTAATTCTTTATTCAAAAATTGTACCGTTATTCGGCAATGTTCACATGCATTATTGAGCATACTATTTTCATGCATCACCTCTTGGCAATATTTGATCGATTCATCACGTTCCGCAGAAAGTATCGAATTGTATGATTTTTGTTCATCGAGTTCGGATCGTAAGTCTTTGCAGACGATTTCCATATCTGCTAATGATTCGTTTTGCTCGTTTTGTCTTTTCTCGTGGATTTCTTTTAAAGTTTCGACTTGCTTTTCATGGGATTGATTTTGTTCGTTCAATTTCTCTTCCAATGCATTGAGCGATTGACTTAAATTTTCACTTGCCGATAATTTGGCCTGTAGCTCATCAATTTCGGCTTGTAATTTAAGTCTCACTTTTAGCTCAGTGGCTTTTAAAGTCTCCAGTTCCTTTTCATGAGATTGCTTTTGTTCATTCAATTTCGCTTCCAATTCAGCCTTTAAGTCATTCAATTCGACCTGCAATTGGTGCGCTAATTTAGATTCAACAGCATGTGCATCGGTTTCAGCCTTCAGATTTTCAGTTAACATTTTATTTTCGATCGAATATTGTTCACATTTTTTTTCTAATTTTGTAACAATTCCCTCAAGCTCATCGTATCTGTGTTGGAATTTTTCCACATCAGCCGATGCTGCTTCAGTCTTTGCATCGCCGATGGCAATATTCTCTTTGAGTTGGGCCTCCAAAGTGAATATCTTTTTCTCCAATTCAGTGACATGGTCGGCCTGTTCATCGAACTTCTTTTTCAAAATATCATTATCTTGAACACTGTCCACCAATTGTGCGGACACCTCATCGTAATCATCCTGTAATGTCTGGAATTTGAAAATTTCACCAATCAATTGTTTAGATTTCTCTTCAGCTGCTGCCTTTTCATCCATTAGCCTTTCGATTTCTTTTTTGTGTGCCTTTTCATTTTGCCAATAATTGGATTCCAATTTGGTGAGTTCATCACTTTGAATTTTCATTTTTTCTCTCATCATTGCGAGTCCATTGTCACTTCGTAGACTATCCAATTGTTCGACAAGCTCCTTTTCACGGCGGCCGGCTCTTGCCATATGCTGTTCAAGTTCAAATTGAACACTCGAAAGAATTTGTTCGGCTTCATGTTTTGCCTTTTCTGCTTGAAGCATTGTGACTTTTGTGGCCTTTGAATCTTCCATGCATCGCTGATTGCTTGCCTTTAGTGTTAGAATTTCCTCATTCAATTTTATCCGGTCCGCATTCAATGTGTCGATTTCTTTAGCCTTTTGCTCTAGCTGCTTTTTCAATGCAGCGATATCTTGAAGATCTGCCGACCGCAGTGTAGATTCAGTTTGTTGAAAATGTTTCAACTCTTCAAGTTCGTTTTCCAAACGACGAATGTATTTCTCTTTGTCAACCGTTGTAACGGGACTGGCCGTAGCTGAATTACACGGTGTATCACCTTTATCACGATTATAAATATTTCGAATTGATTTTGGTGTCCTTAGCATAGATGTTCTTGGTTTTTGTGGTCGTGCTATGTGAGACTCTTGCGTTTGTGTTGTAAAGCTGGCATTCAAAACCGATTGGAATCTTTCATCAGAATATTCAATGTCATGGCCAAATTCACTGAATTTGAATGACTTATTTTCCAATGAAGTCGTAACTATTTCCGTTCGCTTTGGTTTCAGATCCATCGATTGATCAATGGAACCGGCTTTCATGTCGGGCGCCCATGTTTTACGTCGATTAGGACCCATCGATGCCCCGGACTTTGGTTTATATTGCAGAATACCATCTTTCAATCGATTCAATCTCTTTTCCTTTTCAATATATTCTAAATGTTGTTTTCGTTCATTTTCCAATTGCTCTTCAAGGGCGGAAATTTGTTTTTTCATCTTTTTCAATGTCAATGCATCGCTAACAACATGATTGATAACCGGTTTATTCTTTACTCGCTTTGCTCGTGACGCGAATCTATTGAGAGTCGAAAAAATTATTGAGTCAGTAAAAAAGGCACCCATTCAACGATCGCTCTGGAAAGAAGAAAATTGTTTCAAAGGTTCAAAATCAAAACAAACCCCAGAGTATAATTGGTTTCTTCAACAGCTGCCGGTGTTACTGTACAAATAATGGCTGTCCTAGCATTTCCTCCCAAAGATAATTGCAGAATACGAGTCAGCTTGGAATCCCGATAATTTACTGAAAACACATAAATTTTTATTTTGTCAACATTTTTTTCTCAATTTTAATTTCACTAATTGATACATACTATGTTGCTCTTGGCCCTCACTGAGTTTATTTATCACCAAACTCAATGATAATAAACTTTTATTGATATGGCTGCCTTCTTTGAGTCGCGATCCAGTAGCACCAGTTGTATCAGCCCGTTCCGAACCAGCCAAATCAACTAAATTCAACATGCTTACAACGGTTGCAGACTCTTCGTCATTTTCCGGTCCATTGATCTCATCGGACTCGATCATAATACTAAATATGGTGTGTGAACGACTCGATTGTACATTCATGTTCGTTTCGGCTACTTTTCGTAAAATGTTGCCTTCATTCAGCAAATCCATGAT
>GL501485.1:608698-622107 GCA_000149185.1 Mayetiola destructor | reverse complement strand
TTTTTTTTCTGTGTTTAATTTCAGCATCATTGCCCGGAACGGCAACTGCCCATCAGCTGGTCCAAGCTATCCGTCAAAAATGTACACCGGATGAGGTGTTGAACATTTTGAACGAGTTACCTAATCTAGAAAATGAAAATGAAATGGTTGAATTGACATTTAATCCACTGAAAATTGATGTTTTCGTTCAAACGTTGCTTAACTTGGGCTCAAAAAGTTTTTCACACAGTTTTGCGGCCATCGCAAAATTCCATCAAGTTTTCAAGGTAATGCAAATATATTTTATAGCCGATCTTCGAATTTTATCAGGCAAAAACTAATGATAATTTGATCATTGACATTTCAGACCATCGCTGATTCAGAAGAAGCGCAAATTTGTTTGTTACACAATGTGTATGAATTGTGGAGCACTCATCAGCAAATGATGTGCGTTCTTATTGACAAATTATTAAAAACACAAATCGTTGATTGTTCGGCCGTTGCCACATGGATCTTTTCCAAAGAAATGACAAAAGACTTTACCAAAATGTATTTATGGGAAATTCTTCACTTGACCATCAAGAAAATGAACAAACATGTCATTAAATTGGGTATGTTTTGTCCCCTGTATATTCTAAAGCGAGGGAATTGGTTCCGAAATGAATGTTAATTGTTAAATTTAATTTTTTTTAGGCACTGAATTGGCAGAGGCGAAAGAGAAATTGTCACGTGCTGAATCATCATCAGATGAATCTGACGAGGAAGGAACCCAAAAACGCAAAAAAATCGAAATGGGCGAAAAACCAACCGAAGAAATGGTCGAAAAGTTGGAGGAAAAACTGGAAGCCGCTAATGTTGATCAGAAACGATTGTTTTTGATTGTTTTTCAACGTTTCATTATGATTTTGTCGGAACATTTGCTACGATGTGACACTGATGGACAAGATTACGATAACGATTGGTATCGATGGACTATCGGTCGATTGCAGCAAGTATTTTTGGTGGTAAGAATGAAAATTTCAATGAGTTAATTCAACAAAAAGAATTTCGTACTTATCTTTTTATAATTTTTATTTTGTAGCATCACGAACAGGTGCAGAAGTACAGCAGCACATTGGAAACACTTTTATTTACTTCAGAGCTCGATTCGCATACACTTGATGTGTTCCAGCAATTCGTTGCTCTACGGGCCTAAATCCATTCATCAGGACAAAGAAAAAACACGAAGAGGTTGTTGCCCTTCAAAAAGACCGGTGTCCAAAATGAAAAGAAGAAACACTTTTATGAAATCATTGAAATTTATTGTTCATTTATTGAAATTCATCCAAAATAAAAATGAAATACAACATTTGTAATTCATCATAAGAATCAAAATCGTTTAATGTGAGAAATGAAGATATTGAGGTCATATTTTCTTTAAATTGAGCTATGATTCAAAAATTTGAAAAAAATCTCGGACAGATCGGAACTCAGCAATGTGCTTATCTTCATAGGAAACTTGAAGTCGTTCTAAGGATGGAAGAGCTTTGGTCAAATCCGCTTTCAACTGAACGTAATCAAACAACTCGCCAAATAAAGACAGTTCTTTTAGTTTTTTAAGCTCCGAAATCTTCTTTACAAACTCTTTACTATTACGCTCTGTGTCCAGCAAAATGTAGCCAAAATTGAGTGATTTTAGTTTCGGTTGTGCTGCTACCAACTCATTGATCAACCTGATATCACAGGCAGCATTTTCGAATGTCAAACTCTTTAAACATTCGAATTGACGAAATCCATCTGCATCTACAAAAGTTAGCGCCGGATCGAATGGATCCGCAATGTAAACCAACTCCTCCAAATTCGGAAACTTGGACCCCATGAGACGAATAAATGTAACATAATATTCATCGTTTGGTCGTTCAGCAATTAAAAGCGATTTTAGCCGTGAATTCATCTGCATTTGATTGAGTACATCTTGTACACTTTCGTGAAACAGTCGTAAATACAATTTCTCCAGTTTGTTGAATGTTGGCGCAGCTAAAGATGAAAGAGTTTCTGAGCTTGGATACACTAAACGAAGTTCGTTCAGATCGTTACAAACTGTTAATAATGAATGGCTCACGTTACACCGGTCCAAAAACAAACAGTTCAATCGAACAAAAACCGGTTTCAAAAAATCATTCCAAACTGGATCAAGGTTCATGACTTGTGTTTCTAAACGTGTATCGGCTATTTCATGGATTTTCAAACTTCTTAAGGGACATCTTTCACCGGAACAATATGTTACCAGCAGCAGCATGATCACATTGTGATGAAAACCATCCTCTAACATTGAATGTTTCCGTTTTTCCTGATGAAATTTATCGAAATCATACGAAAATTCGGTGATTTCATTGCCGAAATTACGGAACAAACTTTCCACTTGCCAAAACTTCAACCATTTGACTTTATCTTTCAATTTGGCGAACTGAACGGAAAATATTTCTTTAGCAATTCTACGAAACATTTCACAAGTGTCGGCCACAGAGCATAAATGATCACATTGTGATGAAAACCATCCTCTAACATTGAATCTTTCCGTTTTTCCTGATGAAATTTATCGAAATCATACGAAAATTCGGTGATTTCATTGCCGAAATTACGGAACAAACTTTCCACTTGCCAAAACTTCAACCATTTGACTTTATCTTTCAATTTGGCGAACTGAACGGAAAATATTTCTTTAGCAATTCTACGAAACATTTCACAAGTGTCGGCCACAGAGCATAAATCTTCAAGTGGCAAACGCTCAAAAATTTCTTTCAAACAATCATCATCCAGCATATTCAAAATATTCAGCTGTGAATCTGATTCTGGTGGTTTTTCTTCCTTTTTCGTATTATTGATGATCGCCAGTGTATCAGGAACCATTCGAACTTGTTGCCCATCGGCCCAAATGGCTACTTCTCCAAATCGGCCATCGGCGAATTCGATTAGAGCATAACCAAAGCCAATAGTAGACATGTGCTTGTCGATTATGCGAACGGCAACAATTTCACTTTCATATTTGTATATTTCTTGCAGCTTGTCTGACACCTGTGCACATCAATATTGGAAATAAAAATTTGAAGAAAAAAACGATAATAGAATGAAATCACAAAATAAATTCAATTACCAAATTTGGGTGAAGATTGTAACTTGTGGCCTTTTTGCTTATTTTCCATTTTTTATACCAATCAGTCATGATGAATTTTTTCGATTTTGGTTAATGAATAATTCTAATTCATTTATTTGAGAATCGAAGATTTTTACTTCAGTTGAAATGAATTTAAATTTCAGACAAATCCTATGCAAGCGATCACAATCGATGTGAAATGTCTTTGTATCATTAAAAATAAAAGATAATAGTTTAAATTCAATTGTTCCCTTTGTGCCTTTTTGCAATATACTAGAATATTGCAGTGTGTATTGGTATGAGTCATCGAATATTTGGAAGGCTTTCATCCACTGTGTATGAGTATTTCAACAATGTCTTTGTATCGGCATCATATTGAATATTGAATATTTCATTACTGTTAGTGAGTAATAAATGAGAACGATCTTTAACTTTTCAACCGACTAAACGGAAACGAGTGCTCGGCAATCATTTGAGCACAGTCATATGTTTTTGAAAAAAAAAATAAAAAAATATTTATCTAGAATTATTACACATGATGAAATCATTTTTCTATGCTTGGGTTTATTGTTTTTTTTTGCTTGAAAAAATACACGCTTCTTATCATTTTAAGGAAATGATACCGCTGTTGACATGTAAGCAAAAAGCGAATGATATTCAATGTCAAAGTCGAAACGCGACTTAAACGTCAAGGGATTGTGAAATTTTGATTCGAGAGAACAAGAAACACTTTTTTTGTGCAGAGAAAAAAATGTACTCAAAAGTATTCGAGTCCATTTGTTATTTTATTGTTCAGTAAAAAAATATTATTACAAAAAAAATTCTATGTAAATGAAAAGTGTGTTGAAACCTAAGCTACTCCTGAATGATGGATAAGTCGTGCTGCATATTGATGTTCAATGTGCAACAAATTACCATTAGAATTGTTGTTCAATCAATCAAAATAAAAACATGCCGTCCCATTGAATGAAATCCTTTGGTACTTTCCACATTTCGTAACCAACTTCTATGAATCGTTCATCGTTCACTTGAACTTCTTTGAGATCCAAAATATTGGTTAATTGCGACGTCAAATATGTTTGATTTGCATAACTGCCGCTAATTTTGAGCACTTTAAGTTTTTTACAATGTGAAATGTGACGAACAAATGCCGAACAATTCTCTTCATTCACAAGATCGACTTGGAGGCTCAACCATTTCACTGGAATTTCCGATTTTTCCAATTCACCAACAACATTTTCCTGACAAACGACACTGTCCAGTTGCAATTTTTGCAATAGTTTTAGCTGATCAAAAGCGCCATCAAGCATAGAATTATCCGGAAAAATGAATTTATACTTGGCCAAAGCGTATGTGAGTTCTCCTAAATTTGAGAATCGAGCACCAATAATGTGAATGATTTTAAATGAAAATGTCATCTCTCCATCTTCACGCAATTCCAGGGTTTTCAGTGTTGGAATTGTTGGCATTTCATTCAAAATTGTTGGTAATTTTGCCATTTTCAACGAAAGTCGTTCCAATCGCTCAAATCGCTTTGTTGTAAATGTTTCAATGAATCCATCATTCGATTGTTCCATATTTAGCTCAATCAATTCATCACAATCGTCAAATAAATTGCCAATATTACAATTTATCAATCGCAAATGTTTCCAACGTTTGAACAAAGGACGTAAAAATGGATGCCATTTCGGTTTAATTTCCAAATTATCTACGCAATGTATTTCCAAACCATACAATCGATTATTTGCCGAATTAATATATGTGCCCATGAGTAGCAGCAATGCTTTGAAAATGAAATCATTGTTCAGAATTAAACTGTTGCTTTCACATTGATTCAACCAAATTGTATCCATTTGGGCACCAAAATTACGAAACAAACTTTCGGCTTGTGGAAATTTTAAATGTTTCATTTGCGGCTCGAATTCAACCATTCGATTGAAAAATACTTGTTTGGCATTTTTGGAAAAATTTTTGCATGTGTCGGCCACACAGCAAACATCACTTAATGGCAAATATCCGAATATTTTTTGTAAAATGTTATCGTCCAATTCGTTTAGAGTGTGCGCCGATGGCGATGGCTCATTTTGATTTCTAGGCCCGTCCTGTTTCAACTTAAAAATATTGTATAATGATGGCTCATCGAGAATCAATTGATCCCGTAAAATGGCTGCTATGGCAAATCGACCATTGGATAATTCAATAACAGCACAACCAAAGCCCATTGTTGATACGTGTTTGTCCAAAATTCGTGTTGCAATTACACCAAATTTTTCATAGTGTTTTTGAATCATATCTGACACCTTCGAAACAGGGAAAAAATTTTTCGGATGAAATCAGTTTATATTTTCACACTATTCACAAGAGATTCGATTCGACTTACCGATTCAACATTGTCCTGGTTTATTTTAATGATTACAAATCGGTCCGAAACTTCAGCCATTTTCCGTATTCTGGATGCAGCACCTTGACCTTGAGCTCCAACGCAATATATTTTCATATTTTTTTTTTTCACCGTTAAAAATAATGAGTATTCAATACTCAATCAATCAATTTTTTATTTGATAAAATGTGCTTGAAATTGAAATTCACATCAAAACTTAACTCAAAAAACTGAAACGATTCTCTCGAATGTTTATGTTGAAGTCATTCCTTTTTCGTATATTGGCGATCACTGAAGCTCAAATATTTCGATATTCGGTGCGTCTTGAGCACTGCGGAATAACCGAATGAACAAAACACAAACCTTCAAAAACATATGAACATGTGGGGGACAATCACATATTGTTTTATGATTGTATATGCAACGAACAACCATTCTACTTATGAGCATAAAGTATTCTATCTTGCTTTCAGTTTTCAATGGTGGTCGTATACATTCATTCGTCACATGTTTACAGAATGATTTCATTTGTTTAATTTTGTAAAATTGCATTTTGAAAAATGGATAAACATGAGTCGCACACAGATAGCAACACTTAAGCATTGCCACTCGAAGTGAAGAAACGAACACAGTCAAAAACATCATCAGATGGAATTCTATTTATTTTATGATGGTTTTGAAATTCGATACAGGACTCAGTATAATATTTCTTGTTCTAGACTGTTCAAAGTTGTTTTTGGCGACTTTTTCAATATGAAATGTTTTCAGAGCGTAATAATATAGACACAGTTAATGCTGACCAAACCAAACAACGATTGCCGCATAATTTTCAAAAATAAATTTCGAATATTATAAACGCAGTTTAAAATATTACAGCGAACGAACGGACGGTGTTTTATTTCATTGTTTGAACTGAGAGACGATTTAAATGGCAATGGAAATGTATCGTCAAGTTGAACATTTCTTCAATTGGGAAGAGAATCATTAAATTTTTTTATGGTTTTTCTTTTCTGCTTTTTCCAAAATAAATGAATAAATAATAATCGATGTTTATAAACAGAATGGAGAACTGAATTGAGTGTTCATTGTCCATACATGAAGTGAAAATTGTGCGCAACAAATAAATAATATGCGAGAAAAGTATTCGTTTATCCTAGAATTGATCTTGAGTTTGATGGAGAAATGACCATTAGTTTAAATAAATGATAATAATTTAGTTATCGACGAGTGTTTTGAACATTAAATAATAGCTGAGAACGAGTTTCATCATCTGAAATATACAAATTACAATTTCGGATTAAATTACTTATAAAACAATAATTTGTAGACGATTATATTTATTTTTATAAGACAATTGAATTGAGAGCCACTCGAAATATCTAGTTAAAAAAAAAATGTTTTCTCCGGTCCATCGAAATTACCTTTAAAAAGAGTTCCAAGCTTAGAACGACCATGTTTGAACCATGATAGTAAAGTGGTACTTGAGCATGAGCAATCATAAATGGAAATAATCTCATCAATTCGATTGAAAATGTCAACCAATTTGCCTGGTATAAACAATCGGCATATGCCAAAAAATAATCTGTTGAATATTTTCCGACGTAACAATAAGCATATAATTCCACCAATCCATGTACAAATCCTTCGAACATTAGGAGAAAAGACATGTCAAGATGACGCAAAGCCTAACATAAATGCTCAAAATAATATACAATTATTTCGAAAAAAATAGAAAAGCCACAAATACATACCAGATCCATTTGGACAATTGCTAATGCAAGAAATGTGATTGTGCTCACGAGGAAAATAAGAATGAAGGACCCATAAAGTCGAGCTGTTTTTTTGAAGAGTCTATAAGGATTTTAATTTTCAATGAATCGAAGCAAATGATTGATTTCAGTTTGAGTTTGAATGATAATTAACTCACTTTTTTGCCGAAATATGATATAGAATCGAGTCCAAAAGTAATTTTTTAACTATGTAGTTCCGAAATGGTGTCGATTGTGGCATCAAATCAATTTTTTCGAATTGTAAACGATAAATTTGATAAAAAGCCAAATTAAAGAACAAAAACGAAATGAACAATACAAAGAACAACACAGTCAGGAATATGCCAACACATAATACTAAAATAGAAAAAATTCCTTCGCCAATCCATCCCAATAAACAATTTTGATTCCATGGTAGTCTGTCAACAAATCAACAAAAATCAAAATCAAAAATAAATGAAGTTAATAAAATGTTACCGCTCACTGCCAATTTTCACTCACTCAAATTTAAATGGACGATACAATATCTCAATATTTGCATAACCAAATTCAAAGATGCTATAAATGAAACTGCCAATAATTAAAATAACATTGGAAACAATACAGGCCATCAGAAAATAGACACCATAATTTGTGAGTCGAGCAGAACGTTCATTTGCTTTCTGTAGAAATTTGCCCGAATCCAAGTCCTTGTCTGAAAGAAATGGAAACTATAATTATTATGATTCCAATTTTGAATGTTGATTGATTTATTTTACTGACACTTGTCATAAAAATCTTGATAATCTGAGAAAACTTCACTAATTTTATGTCGTAAAACAACGGCCGATATCATCATGATGAGTAATGCCAATGGTACCAAAAAAAACATCGTCGAATACAAAGAACCTTCCAAATCATTTTCCAAATTTTTCGTGATATATGCAACACTAGATAAAATGCAACAAATCACTGTGACTAAACATGACACAAAAAACCCAAACTTTTTTCGAAATCTTATGAACGAGTTTTTCGATGAACAAAACCACAATAAAATAAATTTATTTTGAATCGTTTCGAGAACTTTCATTATGACAAAATTTTAATTATTTTTTTAATTTTATCGATTTCGATGAGTTCAATATGAACAGTCAATTTATGTGTGTGTTCAATGTTTAGTTATATTAAGATGATTGTATCCTGCGATATTCTGTGGATTTTTTCCAAATTTAGTTGATGAATTCCGGAAAACGAAGATTGAACTGGGCACAGCTGAACCTATGTTCATCGTGAACAATGCCACTGATTCGGCTATGCTCGGTAATTAAATTAATTATTGCTTATAAGCAGATCATCCGAATTTGATGGACAAATGCCCAACAAAATGAATTTTTATTTTGACTCTTCTAAAAACTTCCAAATTGATGGTTTTTCATGTGAGTTTCTCAATGGATTGATTTTGACTGACTTAAATTCCATCAGGAGCTTCTTTTTATATCCATTCTATTTCTTGCCTAAATAATAGACTCTGAACCTACGTCATAAATGTCCATATTTCATTACATAGGTCATCATTAATTCAATTCCGTAAAAATACCAAGTAAACTGTAGCAATGTGAAAATAATTAACAAGAATTCTCGTCATTACTCCTTAAACAAAACAGAATTTTCTCGAAAAAAAAAAACGATTCAATGGAATTAATGGAGTACAACAGCCCATTTTCCCATCAAATAAATTTTCTCATGTGGATCTAATTATCCAAAATTCATTTAAAATTCAAATAACCAACTAGAAAAATCTCTTCAACTGGAAAAATTCAAATATTAAATATCTCTAATTGAATAACATTAAGACGTTAAATGGGATAAAAACGCAAACCATTATAGAGTGTAACCGAGCGTGAGCAAAGAAAGTCATGGTTCGATTAGAAACTTTGACTCCTTACTAAGAATCCTTAGACATCGGCTGTTTATCATACTCGTAAACAAGATAATAAAATTGGCATTTTAACATGAGCAATCGTCAAAATGAAATTGAGATTTTAGATGCAAAACGTTAAAAAAAATTAATGCAATTTTGGAAATCGATATCGACCTCATATCGGGACGACGTCGAAAAATGATCGGCGATTCAATTTTCTGGCGATCTGCAGTTTGCAGTGAATGATTGAGTGTATGTCTTTTCACTGGAATCGCAGAGAATAAATGTGGCAATTCATTAAAACGTCAGCATGAACGTACAATAAGCGTCCATTTATTTATCATGTAAATATTTTCTAGAGCCTTTTTTTCGGGTGGAAACAAAATCCGATGGACAATCTCTATGAAAATAAGTTTGGCGACGTATTTCATGAAAATTTGTTCAGATGGTGAGATTTATTTTCCATTCTATTTTGTATTTTGAATATATTCAATGAGAGAATGCACATTCGGCTATGATCGACAAATTTCTGACTGTGATCCCACGATCCATGATACTTTGCATGCACTGGACAATTCGATTCTGTCATTAAATTTTTTTTATGTCATTGACAAACTAAGCAAAAAGTAATTCTATTTTATTCACAGATATGACTTGATGCTATAAACAGTGTTTCAGACGATTATAACGTCATTTGGATCATGACGAAATCCAAACAAATGTGCAATGTGCATACAAAATCACACTACATAAGAATATGGAAATTCAATAAATTCAAAGCGATAAAAATAAAGGGAATACTTGTCGAAATCATGATTTAGATATCGACGAGTGTTTTGAACATTAAATAATAGCTGAGAACGGTTTTCATCATCTGAAATATACAAATTAGAATTTGGAATTACATTACTTATAAAACAATAATTTGTAGACGATTATGTTTATTTTCATAAGACAATTGAATTGAGAGCCACTCGAAATATCTAGATCAAAAAATGTTTTCTCCGGTCAAACGAAATAATTACCTTTAAAAAGAGGTTTAGGTTAAGAATGACCATGTTGGAACCATGATAGAAATGCGGTGTTTGAGCATGAGCAATCATAAATGGAAATGATCTCATCAATTCGATTGGAAACGTTATCCAATTTGCCTGGTATAAACAATCGGCATATGCCAAAAAATAATCAGTTGAATATTCTCCAACGTAGCAATAGGCATATAATGGCGCTATTCCAGCTAAAAATGTTTCGAACATTGGGAGAAAGGATATGTCAAGATGACGCAAAGCCTAAAAAAACACATTTGGAGGGAACGAAATATTCTGAATAACATAATATTTTTGAAAGAGAATCCAAAAGCCACAAATACTTACGAAATCCATTTGAAAAACTGCTAATGCTAGAAATGTCATTGTGTTCACGAAAACAATTAGAATGAAGGATCCATAAAGTCGAGCTGTTTTTTTGAAGAGTCTGTGAGGATTTTAATTTACAATGAATCGAAGCAAATGATTGATTTCAATTTGAGTTTGAATGATTGTTAACCCACTTTTTTGCCGAAATATGATAAAGAATTGAGTCCAAAAGTAATTTTTTAACTTTGTAGCTCCGGAATGGTGTCGATTGTGGCATCAAATCGATTTTTTCGAATTGCAAACGATAAATTTGATAAAAAGCCAAATTAAAGAACAAAAACGAAATGAACAATGAGCAGAACAATACAGCCATAAATACGCCAACAAATAATACTAAAATAGAAAAAATTCCTTCGCCAATCCATCCCAATAAACAATTTTGATTCCATGGTAGTCTGTCAACAAATCAAAAAAAATCAAAATCAAAAGTAAATGAAGTTAATAAAATGTTACCGCTCGCTGCCAATTTTCACTAACTCAAATTTAAATGGACGATACAATATCTCAATATTTGCATGACCAAATTCAAAGATGCTATAAATGAAACTGCCAATAATTAAAATAACATTGGAAACAATACAGGCTATCGAGGAACAGACACCATAATTTGTGAGTCGAGCAGAACGTTCATTTGCTTTCTGTAGAAATTTGCCCGAATCCAAGTCCTTGTCTGAAAGAAATGGAAACTATAATTATTATGATTCCAATTTTGAATATTGATCGATTAATTTTACTGACACTTGTCATAAAAATCTTGATAATCTGTAAAAACTTCACTAATTTTATTTCGCGCAAAAGCGGCCGATATCATCAAAATGAGTAATGCCAATGAGCCAAGAAGAATCATCGTCGAAAACAAAGAACCTTCCAAATCATTTTCAAAATTTTTCTCGACGTATGCAGCACAAGATAAAATACAACAAATGTTTGACAATAAACATGACACAAAAACCCCAAACTTTTTTCGAAATCTTATGAACGAGTTTTTCGATGAACAAAGCCACAATGAAATAAATTTATTTTGAATTGTTTCGAGAACTTTCATTTTGACAAAGTTTTAATTATCTTTATTATTTTATTTATCGATTTCGATGAGTTCTAAATGAATGGTTCGGAGAACAGTCAATTTATGTGTGTGTTCAATGTTTTTTAATATTGAGATGATTGTATGCTGCAATATTTTGCGATATTTTTCCAAATTTAATTGACGATTCCGGACTTTTGAATTGATAGCTTTTCATGTGAATTTCTCAATGGATTGATTTTGACTGACTTAAATGCCATCAGAGGCTTCCTTTTTATAGTCATTCCGCTTGCCTAAACACTAAACACCGATACCTTTTATCACATAGAAGTAAATAGGCCGTAACATTTAAACCAAATTGTTGGTAAAAGAATCCAGTGATGCATTCCGTTTTTATAATACTTACTTTCAATCAATCTGATTCAATGTCAGCTTTTTTCATACATTACTTTTATGTTTTATTGATATTATTATAAAGGAAACGAATATGTCCTTACACAAAACAATATCTTTAAATTTCCTCAATCGGATCTAATTATCCAATATACATTTAAAATTTAAATATTCATAGATAATTTAGATTTCGACGAGTGTTTTGAACATTAAATAATAGCTGAGAACGGTTTTCATCATCTGAAATATAGAAATTAGAATTTGGGATTAAATTACTTATGATATAATTATTTGCAGACGATCATTTTTATTGGTTTCCTTTAATAATCGGAAGAGAATCATCCAAAGTATTTAGTTCAAAAAAATGTTTTCTCCGGTCCATTGGAATTACCTTTAAAAAGAGGTTTAGGTTAAGAATGACCATATTGGAACCATGATAGTAAAGCGGTGTTTGAGCATGAGCAATCATAAATGGAAATGATCTCATCAATTCGATTGGAAACGTTATCCAATTTGCCTGGTATAAACAATCGGCATATGCCAAAAAATAATCAGTTGAATATTCTCCAACGTAGCAATAGGCATATAACGGCGCTATTCCAGATACAAATGATTCGAACATCGGGAGAAAAGACATGTCAAGATGTTGCAAAGCCTAACAAAACACATTTAGAAGGAACGAAATACTCAAAATAACATAATATTTTTGAAAGAAAATTCAAAAGCCACAAATACTTACGAAATCCATTTGAAAAATGGCTAATGCAAGAAATGTTGTTGTGCTTATGATCACAATAAGAATGAAGGATCCATAAAGTTGAACCGTTTTTTTGAAAAGTCTGTGAGGATTTTATTTTTCAATGAAATGCTTCGAATGAAAGATTTCAATTTGAGTTTAAATGATTAACTCACTTTTTTGCCGAAATATGAAATTGAATCGAGTCCAAAAGTAATTTTTTAACTTTGTAGCTCCGGAATGGTGTCGATTGTGGCATCAAATCAATTTTTTCGAATGGTAAACGATAAATTTGGTAAAATGCCAAATTGAAGAACAAAAACGAAATGAACAATATGGAAAATGACACAGCCATAAATATGCCAATAAATAATACTAAAATAGAAAAAATTCCTTCGCCAATCCATCCCAATAAACAATTTTGATTCCATGGTAGTCTGTCAACAATTCAATAAAAATCAAAATCAAAAATAAATGAAGTTAATAAAATGTTACCGCTCACTGCCAATTGTCACTCACTCAAATTTAAATGGACGATACAATATCTCAATATTTGCATAACCAAATTCAAAGATGCTATAAATGAAACTGCCAATAATTAAAATAACATTGGAAACAATACAGGCCATCAGAAAATAGACACCATAATTTGTGAGTCGAGCAGAACGTTCATTTGCTTT
>GL501485.1:581482-606062 GCA_000149185.1 Mayetiola destructor | reverse complement strand
TATTTAATAAGTAGGTAAAACAATTGCGTTCATATAAAAGTTTACCATGACAATTGTTGAGTTGACTGTAAAACAATGTTTTACTACTACTTTCAATGTAAACGCCGATCGAATTCTATGAGAATAAATATTAAATATTGTTAATCAAAACAACAACTTATTTCGAATCACCAATAAAACTCGTTTCCGTTATGGTCTCGCACTAACCGAACAAAGGAAAACAGCTTTCGCGAGAATATTTGTCGTCTCCATCTAACACATGCACGGGCATGCAAGTTTAACGTTTGAAATGTTGTCAGTTCAAGCAGTACGTGTACGAATATTCACAATTTTGATTTTCAAATAACATTTTGCGAATGCACTTTATTTTTATTTTTTTCTACTTTTCATACATTGAACATTTGTTGCTGTATGTGAACACAATGTTATTGAATTGAATTAAATTGAATTTATTTTTGTATTTTCTTTGTTGTTTAATACGATACGCTTTCGTATAAATGTGCTCAGGCCCTGATCGTTCAAAAATCATTTTCTATATTTTTCGAAATGAAATCCAAATATGATGAAACTCTTGTATAAATTGCTGGATGCGGATCGCCACACATTTCGCGTCCAAATGAAACAATGCCAGTCATAAAATATCTTGGACCATAATCTCCGATCAATACCTGCATTAATGGGCCACCCGAATCACCACCACAAGAATCTGAAAATTTGGAGAGAAAAAACAAAATCGGATTGGATTAAAACATATGAAAAAGTTTCACCAAATTCAAATGTTATTTTTTTTTTCACCTTGATTGTATCTTTTCTTATTTCCACCACCGGCACAAATTTGTCGTGTTGCATTCAGCGAAAGTGTTCTAAAGATGTTTGCACATTTTTCCATACGTTGCATAGGTATCTATTTGTAATTGAAAATTTTATTTATTAAAATAATTTAAATCAATAGAGAAGAAAAAACCAAAAATAAAATGAGAATACTTTGGCATATTGAAGGATTGATGGCCTTTTCCAAGTTCTAGAGTCAATATAACCCCATCCAGCTGAAATTGTCCAATGTCACCATTGAAAATAATCACTGGATAAAAAAAAACTTATATACAAAAGCTGACTCACCAACTTCAGCGATTTCTACTCCATCATTTGCTTTAAGTTTGATTTCATTGCCCGTTGGCAAACATATCGGGATAACAAAATCTATTCCAAAATAGAAATACGAAAATCTTTTTAAGTTTTAATTTCACCACTAAATATGGAATGTGAATTATTATTATAATACCGTTGAGTTGAGCTCGACGAGCTAATTTAATCAACAAAATGTCATGTGCAAATTCTGGTGTATCATATCCATCCGGTATTATGTATGATTCTGCTTCAATAAATTGTGCTTTATCGGCACAAAAGCCATCTTCACAGTCTGGATCTCCTTTTATATTATGTTCACCAAGCAAAACACCTTTGCTAAATCCGTCGATGGTTTTGAAATAAAGAAAAAAAATATCATGTAGTTTTGTTTCGAGTTTGAATTTGCGGAATAAACTAACATTGGATGAGCTAAACAATGCGCGGCAGAGATTACGTGTCGATCCGTAATTAATGCACCACCACATATATAACCGAGTCCTTGATAATGTGATAGATTTGCAAATGAAAAAAATTTAATAAATTGTTTATTAGCTCAAGTGATCAAAAGGTGATTCATTCATTTGGATGTAATTTGTCTTTACCTAGTACATTGATTCGTGCCATCCATGGAAATTGTCCAATACTTGCATCTTTACCACTGATTATCCGATCGGAAAATGTTTCACCGCAAATTTCACTGAAATAGTTGGGCAAAATGTTGATGGTATGATTTTCACTAGCCTTTGCAGTCGAAACACAGAACACAATCCAAACTAACAAAATAAATAAATTTCTAATTGAAGGTTTCATTTCGTTGGTCGATTTCAGATGTTAATCATTTCAATGTTAAAAACACTATTCAACTGTACTAATATTTCTATGGAAACATTTCATTTATAGTGAATAAAGTGGAAAGAAAACAACGCAAAATGCATTCGGTTTGCGATATATATTTGATTTGGTTGTGATTAGTTTCGCAAAAAAAAAAATAATTAACGTGGACGATATTTCATTGATTTAACCGTTCAAATTGCTTTCGATGCGGATGAAAATAGATTTTAATGAGCTTGACCGATTTAATATTGGCTTTTAGGTCGAAATTGTGACTCCAAACTCCAGTTAATCAATTGGAAATTCATTTGGAATGGTTCGTGGGTGAAAAATTCGACGAAAAGTCTATTTCTTATCAAAACTTTAGCATAAAACCTTCATGGACTGTTTGTTTAGTAGAATTGTGACGCTTACCGGTCGTCTAGAGTTAAGATTGATTGTTTTGGCAGCAAATGAAAGGCGCGATTCCATCACATTTACTGAAAACTGATAAGCCAAAGAAAAAAAAAATATTATAAAATAATTGAAAAAAAAAAATTGTTTTCCAAATTTGTTTTTCTCTCTTCACTTTATTGATTTTCATGGATTACATAAATTGCAGGAATACATGAGGGTGACGATAATAGCATTCTTTAATTTGGTTTTTAGTATTTTTTTCTTTTTTTTGGTTGAATTTTCATTCAATTTTTCCATTTGTTTATAATATAATATAATAATAATAATAATAATAATAATAATATAAGTATATATTGTTGAATGCTCTTGTGGTAATGGTAAATTGTAGTTTTTGAAGTGCTGTACGTGGGTATGTGACGCCCTATCAATCGCTATATGTTCTTTTTGTTGGAATATTGAATGAACAAATTGCGTACAATCGAAAAAGAAGAATGATTGTAATTCTTCACAATTTCCAGTCAATCTCAATGAACTTGGAAGTTTAATGTGTTTTGATCTTTAGCCATTTAACTTCCAGAAGATATGCTTCAATCGAAATGCTTTGAATGAATCTCATGAGAAATCCTTCGAAATCGGCAATTTTCGATGCATGGATGTATTTTTGTATGGATTCGAAAATGCTTCACAATAAATTGATTAGATGATGACACTACTAAAAACCGTTTACACTTTGGATAGATTATAATGTATATTATTATTTAATTATTTTTTTTTCTCGATAATAAGATATTTTTGTTTATTCGAATATATATATATTTTTTTTTGCGTTTGTTTTGAAATTTTACTTCAAATTAAAAAGAAATTCAGCGTGTGTATGATTAGACACTAGACATAGACATAAATTGACACAGTGCTGAGACTCTTTGTGGATTTCATTGAGTCTTTTAACATTGAATGTGTGCATTTGTGTCATAATACAGGTGTCAATTCATTAGGAATTCACTTGTGCGCGGATCGTCTGAGAAATGATGAATTCCCTTGCGATCTACTGAAGATCATTTCCACATGAACGCCGAAAAGCTCAAATAAATTCCAAACAAATTGAATCCTATAAAAAAACATATTAAAATGTAGTAGTTTTGTTCCATCTTTGGGCTGTCTTGACAAAAGCATATTAATTCAATGAATATTAAATATTTTCCAGAAATTGGATTAAATAATAATCTTAAGTTCAAATGACTGCGCTCCATAAGATGCAACAACCTTCCATCAATGATGTTTGTTTTATTTTCACACTTTTTGGTTTCATTTTATGTCTGTAATTTATCGTTCAAATCCATTTTATCTATCGTTGTGCGATTCGATTCGTTATGTTAAGCGAACGTTATTGTTTAATGTGTGATATTTGTGAACTGCGGTCTATGATCAGTGTTAATATATATTGTGACTTTTTGTGTGAATAATTAGTTTCCGTATCAAAAAATTTCAATTTTCTTCTTCTCCTATTTTTCATTATTTTTTTTTTTTTTTTTTCATTTTTTCATTTGACGATTTAAATTTAAAATAAAACCTGTTTGGGAATCATAATTTCATTGTTTTCAATCCATTTTTTTGTGAAACTGAAGAAAAAGTTCATTTAAAAAAAATCCCTGTCTCAAGACACTTTTCTCTCTCTGTATGCGTAGTGCATTTATCAATAATAACAATTTCAATTTCATTCCTAAAAATACAAAAAAAAAGAAAACAGAAGTGAAAACAGTTGCTTTACACAATGCATAAAACACAGTGCAATCATATATCGAAAGCTAAATATTTTCCAATTTGAGACTCTGACAGAGCCATGGCAAACTTAATAACATTAAAGCAACTTTTTCGAACATTGTGAAATTCTTATATAAGCAAATAAAATAAACGAGAATTTCATCGGCAAGTTTAAGGCAACTTAATACGTTTTTTTCGTCTTCAATTTTTTTTGTCATTGTCATTCAAATGCAACTTAAAAACAATATCAATTTTTCTTTATTTTCTCTCTCAGCGGAAATATGTCTATTTCGATTATTCCGGATTTTTATATGAAAAAGAAAAAATGATAGAATGTCACAATAGCTTCAAAGCCCTTCCAGTATTCATTCAATAAATAATAATTTTATTTTATTTTATTTTATTTTATGTGAATGTGGATATTTTTATTAAATTTTTTTATTTAGAAAAAAATTCCAATTCATTTTCCTATTTTTTTTTATCACAAATCTCCTTCTTAATTCTCCTTTTCCAACCAATTCATTTCATAATCTCGTTTCGTTTTATGTATGCTTCAGCATGTCAAGCGTTTTGCGTCCATTTTATTGTTTATAGTTCATCATTTCCACATCCACATCGTTCAATTGTTTTAAGCCATTTTTATCACAATCTTATTTGTTTGTAATTTGAAAAGGGGATATAAATCAAAAGAAACAAATCGATCAAATGGTCTTTTCCGAAAAAATATAAAACGTATGGGATTTGAATCAATTTTGGGATTTTTCTTTTGATCATTTTCAATGCTCTTGTCTAACGATACAATTTTGTGGCACATAGCGATGGAATCAAATACAAATCTAAAACAAAACTAAACGTTCTCTTGGCATTCTTCGCCGATTATTTAATAAAAACGGAATTTACTTTGGCGATTTTCAGAAAAAAATAAAATAAACGGAAGGCATTTGTTTTATCATTACTAATATGGTTTGACGGATTTTGAATGAATAATTATAATTATAATGATTCTGTTTTTTATCTGAAAATTCGGAACGTTTCGATTCCGGTTCCTTTAAAACCATTCTGCACAGTTGTTGCACCTTCAAAACCGTACCTGAATTTTTGTTTTTTTTTTATTTGATGTGAAAATATCGCTGAAATTACGATGTTGTGCAGTTGATCTTTTTTTTGTATTAGTTTTTTAACTTTGAATATATAAATGTTTTCTAATAGAATAATGATAATAATAATAATAATAATGGTTAATATTAAATATGAGATTTTACTGTTTGGGTCGCCAGGACGTAGTTTTTGGTTGATTTACGTTTGATGAGAATATTCGTTTCTAAATTAAGGTTATTGTATCATATGCAGAATGGTAACCAAATGTCTTTTGGAATGCGTTTTTATATTTTCATTTTTAGCTTCAATTCAAATCAAATGAATTAAAAAAAAATAATGAACAAAGATTTGAAAATTAGTAAATTCCTAATCATTAAACATTGTACTGATTTTCACTAATCATAATCAAAAGTAATGAGATTTTATTTAAGCCTTTGGATTCATGAAGCCATTTAATAACCAACAACATCAAAGCAATATTCAAATAAGTATTGGTTTCTTTTTTGTTCCTCCTTTCTTCCTTCTCCCTTTTTAGCCACCTTTCCGTTTAGGTACATCAATTACATATAGAATTTTTTAATCATATAATAAATATTTTGAAAGCTCGTTCGATTTTTTTTTTTCAATTGAATCAAATAAAAATAATAATTATTTCAAATTATTATCATTATTTTATTTAGTTTCTTTTCACTCAGGTCAGCAAGGGCACCATCATTCGTTTATAATGTGGCCTAATGAGCCCTTTCATAATAATAAATATAAGAATCGGGTGCAGAAAAATTTGAAAAACTGCTGAAAATGCAAATTTGAAAAACTGCCGAGTATCAAGCATATTCTCTCTTTTTTCTTCATCCGAATTGAAAGCCAAATAAAAAAAAATCAAAAGGAAAATAGAAATAGAAAATAAAATACGAAACATGATTGATTCAGCTTAAAATTCAAGTCGATAAGCTGAACATGATGTTTCATGATCCTGTAAATTGATGGTGCATCGTGATGCAGAAGGCGATAAATCAATATTATATTTAGCAAGTAGCTCTTCATTTTCGGCAACCCAATAGCCAAGCACATCCGTATCATAAGTTGGAATAATTGTCACTTCTGTGAAAGCGATAAAAAAAAAAATTTGTTTGGAAAAATTTCGACCTTGACAATCGGTTTAATGTTAGATTAAATTGAAAAAAATGAAATATATAACTGACCTAAATCCTTGTCTTCCCATGTTTGTTTTGCTTCGAGAAGTGCATTGTAAACATCACGGCTCGGCTCTATGCCCGAGAATACATAATAGCGTGCTCGAACACGTTTGAAAAATTCAACATGTGAATAATATGAGTTGCCATGATGTGGAACATATGTTAAATCCATATAAACGGGTGTAAATTTCTTATTTTTGTTCGGTGAATTTGAGCGTTTTTGTAAATTACGTTCGTTATTCAATTTATTTCTGGATGCAATGATTTTTCGCTCTTTTTTCGGTGTCGATGGACTATCGTTTGTGGTTAATGGTGATGGAAGACCTAATGGTTTGCCCCATGAGGCGACACGTTCTTCGGCTTTTTTCAAATCATCTTCTAATTGTTGGGCCAAATGGATGGCTTCCGTTGTCGAACTGCCGGCTGAAGATGTGGTTGTTGTTATGGTTGTTGTTTCCGATTTGATTTGTTTGACATCGGTTAATGGGAATTCCTCACTATGGCTGGCCAATTGTGCCGATGGAAATTTTGATGGTGAAAATTCATATTTTGATGTAACGGATGACATAACATCAGCACCTGAAACTTGTCGATGCTCTTCTAATGCCTTTTCAAAGCCAACATCGGCCGCAACTAAAAATTCATGATCTGATTTTGTTTTGGTGGTACTCAATGTTTCTGATACCACAGTATTTAGAATGTCCGATGGTGAGGTTCCAAATTGTTTTGTGATTACCGTACGGACTGTGCTTATTGTGATGGGCTCTGATTTTTCAATTGTAGATGTTACCATTGGAAGTTCGCCATAAAATGATGCACTCATTGGATCAATTGTGTGTACGGTGGACACCGAAATGGCCGATTGATATTCTTGACTTCCATACTGTGGCGGAATATCATCTTGTGAATCGTCAATATCTAAATCGGATTTTTTACTCAATTCAGAATTTGAACGTTCAAGACGATAATCTTCGAATGAGAATTTGCGGCCCGATGATACCGCTTCATCGTCGCTTATCGGTTGGCTGTCGTTGTCTGAGTCACCACGACCAATTGTAAATGATTTCGTTTCGGTTTTAATTGCAATTATTTCTTTGCTTATTATTTGATGTTTTTCTACGGCTTTTGTGGCTGCATCGAGAACAGTTTCAATTGAACCCTTGTCTGACATGGCACTTTCGATGGATACACTCTTTTGTTGATCCAATTCAATTGCACTATCAATCTCATCAAGTTTATCAAGCTCTTTTTTGGTCACATTCTCGAAAACGGTTTCGCCTGTTATGCTTTGGCCAGCGTTGCTTTCGCTTATATTTTTGGTAAGGAATATTTCAGTCATTCGTTTTGCATCTTCAACAAAACTACTGATATTTGATGCTTCATATATTGAACTGTGCATCGTTGAATCATCTTTGGACGACGTTTCATGAATACATTCTAATTGGGTTACACTTAATTCGGTCGGAACATTTGCAATTGATGCAACCGATTTTGATCGAGATTCTTTTTTCATCATAATATCGGATTTATTCGATTGTTCGAATGATTTGATTAGGTCTCCCTCAATGACACTCTCTTCAGTAGCAGTAAAAGAAGCATCACGAGTAGTACTCCCAGTCGCCATGTTACTGTCTATCGAATCATCGTGGTTACTTATCGATGATTCCGGCCGAGAAACATCTTCTTGAGATGATTTAGTTGTTTCTGCAGTTTTTGGAAGCGAATGAATATCTTCGGCGGATTTTTGACTAATAGATGATGATGATCTTGAAATTTCTTTTTCCGATGTTTTAATTTCGACTTTGGATTCACTGACAATCGAACCGCTACGAATATTTGAATCTAATTTTACTTCACCAGAGACAACAGATTCTGGTCTTGATAATTCTTCATTTGTTTGTTTTGATTTCTCTTTGGTTTCAACTGGAACATCATTTGAAGCCACCGAATCTGGTCGTGATGTAGTAATTTCATGTGTGTCACTAACGATTGAGTTTGATCGAATATCTGATTCAATTTTAATTTCATTTGAGGCTACCGATACTGGTCTTGATATAGAAATTTCCTTCGTTTCGCTCACGATAGAGCTTGACCGAATATTTGAATCGATTTGAATGTCACTTGAAGCCACAGAGGCTGGCCGAGATGATACGATGTCGGTATGTTTTGTATCCTCTTTAGTTTCACTGACAATCGAGCTTGATCGAATATTTGAATCAATTTGATTTTCATCGGAAGCCAGATTTAGTTCTATTGATTTGCGCCTGGTAATAATTTCACTTGGTTTGCCGACTGTTTCATCTTTTGCTACAAAGTCACTAACAACTGATGGCGGTTGTGAGTTCTAATTGTTGGGCCAAATGGATGGCTTCCGTTGTCGAACTGCCGGCTGAAGATGTGGTTGTTGTTATGGTTGTTGTTTCCGATTTGATTTGTTTGACATCGGTTAATGGGAATTCCTCACTATGGCTGGCCAATTGTGCCGATGGAAATTTTGATGGTGAAAATTCATATTTTGATGTAACGGATGACATAACATCAGCACCTGAAACTTGTCGATGCTCTTCTAATGCCTTTTCAAAGCCAACATCGGCCGCAACTAAAAATTCATGATCTGATTTTGTTTTGGTGGTACTCAATGTTTCTGATACCACAGTATTTAGAATGTCCGATGGTGAGGTTCCAAATTGTTTTGTGATTACCGTACGGACTGTGCTTATTGTGATGGGCTCTGATTTTTCAATTGTAGATGTTACCATTGGAAGTTCGCCATAAAATGATGCACTCATTGGATCAATTGTGTGTACGGTGGACACCGAAATGGCCGATTGATATTCTTGACTTCCATACTGTGGCGGAATATCATCTTGTGAATCGTCAATATCTAAATCGGATTTTTTACTCAATTCAGAATTTGAACGTTCAAGACGATAATCTTCGAATGAGAATTTGCGGCCCGATGATACCGCTTCATCGTCGCTTATCGGTTGGCTGTCGTTGTCTGAGTCACCACGACCAATTGTAAATGATTTCGTTTCGGTTTTAATTGCAATTATTTCTTTGCTTATTATTTGATGTTTTTCTACGGCTTTTGTGGCTGCATCGAGAACAGTTTCAATTGAACCCTTGTCTGACATGGCACTTTCGATGGATACACTCTTTTGTTGATCCAATTCAATTGCACTATCAATCTCATCAAGTTTATCAAGCTCTTTTTTGGTCACATTCTCGAAAACGGTTTCGCCTGTTATGCTTTGGCCAGCGTTGCTTTCGCTTATATTTTTGGTAAGGAATATTTCAGTCATTCGTTTTGCATCTTCAACAAAACTACTGATATTTGATGCTTCATATATTGAACTGTGCATCGTTGAATCATCTTTGGACGACGTTTCATGAATACATTCTAATTGGGTTACACTTAATTCGGTCGGAACATTTGCAATTGATGCAACCGATTTTGATCGAGATTCTTTTTTCATCATAATATCGGATTTATTCGATTGTTCGAATGATTTGATTAGGTCTCCCTCAATGACACTCTCTTCAGTAGCAGTAAAAGAAGCATCACGAGTAGTACTCCCAGTCGCCATGTTACTGTCTATCGAATCATCGTGGTTACTTATCGATGATTCCGGCCGAGAAACATCTTCTTGAGATGATTTAGTTGTTTCTGCAGTTTTTGGAAGCGAATGAATATCTTCGGCGGATTTTTGACTAATAGATGATGATGATCTTGAAATTTCTTTTTCCGATGTTTTAATTTCGACTTTGGATTCACTGACAATCGAACCGCTACGAATATTTGAATCTAATTTTACTTCACCAGAGACAACAGATTCTGGTCTTGATAATTCTTCATTTGTTTGTTTTGATTTCTCTTTGGTTTCAACTGGAACATCATTTGAAGCCACCGAATCTGGTCGTGATGTAGTAATTTCATGTGTGTCACTAACGATTGAGTTTGATCGAATATCTGATTCAATTTTAATTTCATTTGAGGCTACCGATACTGGTCTTGATATAGAAATTTCCTTCGTTTCGCTCACGATAGAGCTTGACCGAATATTTGAATCGATTTGAATGTCACTTGAAGCCACAGAGGCTGGCCGAGATGATACGATGTCGGTATGTTTTGTATCCTCTTTAGTTTCACTGACAATCGAGCTTGATCGAATATTTGAATCAATTTGATTTTCATCGGAAGCCAGATTTAGTTCTATTGATTTGCGCCTGGTAATAATTTCACTTGGTTTGCCGACTGTTTCATCTTTTGCTACAAAGTCACTAACAACTGATGGCGGTTGTGAGTCCTGCTTTTCAGTTGGTTTTGAAATGTCAGTTGATTCAGGCCTAGAAATTGGTTTGTCATCTCTTTGTTCACTTGCAATAGACAAACTACGAATTTCTTTAACGTCAGCATCGCTTACAACTGATGGCGATCGTGAGTCCTGCTTTTCAATTGGTTTTGAACTGTCGGTTGATTCAGGCCTAGAAATTGGTTTGTCATCTTTTTGTTCACTTGCAATAGACAAACTACGAATTTCTTTTGCCTCCGCATCGCTTACAACTGATGGCGATCGTGAGTCCTGCTTTTCAATTGGTTTTGAACTGTCGGTTGATTCAGGCCTAGAAATTGGTTTGTCATCTTTTTGTTCACTTGCAATAGACAAACTACGAATTTCTTTAACGTCAACATCGCTTACAACTGATGGCGATCTTGAGTCCTGTTTTTCAATTGGTTTTGAACTGCCGGTTGATTCAGGCCTAGAAATTGGTTTGTCATCTTTTTGTTCACTTGCAATAGACAAACTACGAATTTCTTTTGCCTCAGCATCGCTAACAACTGATGGCGGTCGCGAGTCCTGCTTTTCAATTGGTTTTGAACTGTCGGTTGATTCAGGCCTAGAAATTGGTTTGTCATCTTTTTGTTCACTCGCAATAGACAAACTACGAACTTCTTTTGCCTCAGCATCGCTAACAACTGATGGCGATCGTGAGTCCTGCTTCTTGAATTGGTTTTGAACTGTCGGTTGATTCAGGCCTAGAAATTGGTTTGTCATCTTTTTGTTCACTTGCAATAGACAAACTACGAACTTCTTTTGCCTCAGCATCGCTAACAACTGATGGCGATCGTGAGTCCTGCTTCTCAATTGGTTTTGAACTGTCGGTTGATTCAGGCCTAGAAATTGGTTTCTCATCTTTTTGTTCACTTGCAATAGACAAACTTCGAATTTCTTTTACGTCAACATCGCTAACAACTGATGGCGATCGTGAGTCCTGCTTTTCAATTGGTTTTGAACTGTCAGTTGATTCAGGCCTAGAAATTGGTTTCTCATCTTTTTGTTCACTTGCAATGGACAAACTTCGAATTTCTTTCACGTCAGCATCGCTAACAACTGATGGCGATCGTGAGTCCTGCTTTTCAACTGGTTTTGAAATGTCGGTTGATTCAGGCCTCGAAATTGGTTTCTCATCTTTTTGTTCACTTGCAATGGACAAACTTCGAATTTCTTTTGCCTCAGCATCGCTAACAACTGATGGCGATCGTGAGTCCTGCTTTTCAACTGGTTTTGAAATGTCAGTTGATTCAGGCCTAGAAATTGGTTTCGTCATCTTTTTGTTCACTTGCAATAGACAAACTACGAACTTCTTTAACGTCAACATCGCTTACAACTGATGGCGGTCGCGAGTCCTGCTTTTCAATTGGTTTTGAACTGTCGGTTGATTCAGGCTTAGAAATTGGTTTGTCATCTTTTTGTTCACTTGCAATAGACAAACTACGAATTTCTTTTGCCTCAGCATCGCTTACAACTGATGGCGATCGTGAGTCCTGCTTTTCAGTTGGTTTTGAAATGTCAGTTGATTCAGGCCTAGAAATTGGTTTGTCATCTTTTTGTTCACTTGCAATAGACAAACTACGAACTTCTTTAACGTCAACATCGCTAACAACTGATGGCGATCGTGAGTCCTGCTCTTCAATTGGTTTCGAACTGTCGGTTGATTCAGGCCTAGAAATTGGTTTGTCATCTTTTAGTTCACTTGCAATAGACAAACTACGAATTTCTTTTGCCTCAGCATCGCTTACAACTGATGGCGATCGTGAGTCCTGTTTTTCAATTGGTTTTGAACTGTCGGTTGATTCAGGCCTAGAAATTGGTTTGGCATCTTTTCGTTCACTTGCAATAGACAAACTACGAATTTCTTTTGCCTCAGCATCGCTTACAACTGATGGCGATCGTGAGTCCTGCTTTTCAGTTGGTTTTGAAATGTCAGTTGATTCAGGCCTAGAATTGGTTTGTCATCTTTTTGTTCACTTGCAATAGACAAACTACGAATTTCTTTTGCCTCAGCATCGCTTACAACTGATGGCGGTCGCGAGTCCTGCTTTTCAATTGGTTTTGAACTGTCGGTGGATTCAGGCCTAGAAATTGGTTTGTCATCTTTTTGTTCACTTGCAATAGACAAACTACGAACTTCTTTAACGTCAACATCGCTAACAACTGATGGCGATCGTGAGTCCTGCTTTTCAATTGGTTTCGAACTGTCGGTTGATTCAGGCCTAGAAATTGGTTTGTCATCTTTTTGTTCACTTGCAATAGACAAACTACGAACTTCTTTAACGTCAACATCGCTAACAACTGATGGCGATCGTGAGTCCTGCTTTTCAACTGGTTTTGAAATGTCGATTGATTCAGGCCTCGAAATTGCTTTATCGTCTTTCTGCTCACTTGCAATAGACAAACTACGAATTTCTTTTTGCCTCAGCATCGCTTACAACTGATGGCGATCGTGAGTCCTGCTTTTCAGTTGGTTTTGAAATGTCAGTTGATTCAGGCCTAGAAATTGGTTTGTCATCTTTTTGTTCACTTGCAATAGACAAACTACGAATTTCTTTTGCCTCAGCATCGCTTACAACTGATGGCGATCGTGAGTCCTGCTTTTCAGTTGGTTTTGAACTGTCGGTTGATTCAGGCCTAGAAATTGGTTTGTCATCTTTTTGTTCACTCGCAACAGACAAACTACGAATTTCTTTTGCCTCCGCATCGCTTACAACTGATGGCGATCGTGAGTCCTGCTTTTCAGTTGGTTTTGAACTGTCAGTTGATTCAGGCCTAGAAATTGGTTTGTCATCTTTTTGTTCACTTGCAATAGACAAACTACGAATTTCTTTAACGTCAACATCGCTTACAACTGATGGCGATCGTGAGTCCTGCTTTTCAGTTGGTTTTGAAATGTCAGTTGATTCAGGCCTAGAAATTGGTTTGTCATCTTTTTGTTCACTTGCAATAGACAAACTACGAACTTCTTTAACGTCAACATCGCTTACAACTGATGGTGATCTTGAGTCCTGCTTTTCAGTTGGTTTTGAAATGTCAGTTGATTCAGGCCTAGAAATTGGTTTGTCATCTTTTTGTTCACTTGCAATAGACAAACTACGAATTTCTTTTGCCTCCGCATCGCTTACAACTGATGGTGATCGTGAGTCCTGCTTTTCAGTTGGTTTTGAAATGTCAGTTGATTCAGGCCTAGAAATTGGTTTGTCATCTTTTTGTTCACTTGCAATAGACAAACTACGAATTTCTTTAACGTCAACATCGCTAACAACTGATGGCGATCGTGAGTCCTGCTTTTCAATTGGTTTTGAACTGTCAGTTGATTCAGGCCTAATAATTGGTTTGTCATCTTTTTGTTCACTTGCAATAGACAAACTACGAATTTCTTTTGCTTCAACATTGGTGGCGATTGATGGTGGTCGTGAGTCCTGTTTTTCAATTGGTTTTGAACTGTCAGTTGATTCAGGCCTAGAAATTGGTTTGTCATCTTTTTGTTCACTTGCAATAGACAAACTACGAATTTCTTTAACGTCAACATCGCTTACAACTGATGGCGATCGTGAGTCCTGTTTTTCAATTGGTTTTGAACTGTCGGTTGATTCAGGCCTAGAAATTGGTTTATCATCTTTCTGTTCACTCGCAATAGACAAACTACGAATTTCTTTTGCTTCAACATTGGTGGCGATTGATGGTGGTCGTGAATCTTGTTTTTCAATTGGTTTTGAACAAGTTGATCCGGGTCTCGATAATGTTTCAATTGGTTTAATATCTTTTGCTTCACTTGCAATTGATAAACTCCGAGTCTCGTTTGCTCCAACATCGCTAATAGTCGATGGTGGTCGCGAATCTTGTTTTCCAATTGGTTTTGAACTTTCAGTTGATTCAGGCTTAGAAATTGGTTTATCGTCTTTCTGTTCACTTGCAATAGACAAACTACGAATTTCTTTTACGTCAGCATCGCTAACAACTGATGGTGATCGTGAGTCCTGCTTTTCAGTTGCTTTTGAATTATCAGTTGATTCATGCCGCAAAATTACCTCAACTGGTTTGCCATCCTTCTTCTCACTTGCGATGGGTGAGCTTCGAATTTCTTTTATTTCAACATCGCTGGCAACTGATAGTGGACGTGAGTTTTCTTCTTCAGTTGGTTTTGAACTGTCAGTTAATTCATGGCCAGATTTAATTTCAATTGGTTTATCATGTTTGCTTTCACTTGCGATTGATAAGCTTTGAACATCTTTTACGCCAGCATCGCTAACAGTTGATGATGGTCGCGAATCTGGTTTTTCAATTGATTTCGAACTAATTGTTGATTCATGGCCAGTAACGATTTCGTTGGTCTTGTTTGCTTTCTGTTCACTGACAATGGAGAGACTGCGTATTTCCTTAACATCGGCATCACTATTTGAAGATTGAGGTCTTGAAGCAACTTTTTCACTCGAATTATCATCCAATTTCTGTTCACCTTCTTCATCCACTTTTACTGGTGATCCGCCTTTACTTATTCGTTCGCCTACCTCATCGGGTTTACTACCGCTTAAATTGCTTCCCAAGCTTGCAACAGATGGTGAACCAGTCGATTTGCCTGTTGATTGTGATACCTTATCATCATTTTTCTCCAATTTATCAGGTGTTTCGCGACAAGTTTCCCTTAATTCGGGTTCAGTTCTATCACTGAAATGGCTCAATACGGATTCGGGACGATCACTGGCACATTCAACTCGAAGTCCAGCATCTTGTTCAGCGTGTAACTCATTTACCTTTTCGGATTCATGTTTCGAATCGTGTAGCCTGAGCTGTGTTTCAGTTATTGTTTTTCCAGTGTATTCAATATCATGTTTGAGTTCGATTGGTGATTCTGCTCGAGAGAATCTATCATCCAGAGAGCTTTCTTCTTTTGTGTAATCTTTTTCACTGAGCGTACTGATGGCTGATTCGCGTCGTGAATCATCCAAAATATCAATTGCATCGCTGACGCAAGACTCTTTTCGATCTATGTCATGGGTTTGTTTAGTTTCGATTTGTTGTTGGATTTGATGCTTTTCCGCAATTTCATGCTGTTGTTTCTCTTCAATTGATGATGAAACGCTCTTTGTTATCGATACAGAAATTGACGATTCATTTGCGTCTTTCATTTCCGATGCATCTTTATTCAAATCGATTGAATTTTTGTTATCAACCGTTTTGTGTTCAGTTGTGTCTTGACTAACATCCGGCGATGTTTTACCCGAAATAATTTCGGGCGTTGGACTAAATTTAATTGTGCCTTCAGCACAAATTTCCGTCTCTTCGC
Organism: Mayetiola destructor; assembly: GCA_000149185.1. NCBI lineage: Eukaryota > Metazoa > Arthropoda > Insecta > Diptera > Cecidomyiidae > Mayetiola > Mayetiola destructor. Next base: position 590,025 of record GL501485.1, on the reverse strand, counting down.
CACCATCTTCGCTGCTGGCAGTGACCAACATTCGTTGAACAATTGGACCTTCTGCATCCGATTCTTCCAATTTTGGGCTGGCCCGTTTCAAAATATTCTGTTCCAATTTATCTTCATCGAAATTCGGGATAATGTCCGTGATATCTTTTTCGGATCGCAACACATCGGCAACATTGGCAACAATTTTGAGAACATCTTGTTCACGTGGTGACACACAACGCTGTGCCTCACATTGTATATCAAGCACTTCGCTTTGTTTCCTTTCCGGTGATTTGTCTTTGTGTGGTGGCGATGCATGTTCCTCATCTTCTTCTTTGATGTCATTCAGTACAGTGTCATCAAGCGGCTTTTCAATGACTTGCAAATCAATCAGTTTACTCTTTTCGGTGGCCGGTGAATCGAGAGTCGTTATGTGTGTTTCACGCAACTCGTTGACTGCATATGGATGACTATAATCATACACTTCTTTGTATTCTAGCCCGCCATCGGCATGTGATTCCACTTTTTCATCGTCTGGGCTGCCCTGTTTGGATTCAACTTTGGAAATATTATCGCCAATTGCCGCTTCCGTTGCTTCAGTTATGATCGATTCAATTTTGTTTGTTACATCTTTCAAAGTATTCTCAAAACCTTGACCAAGCTCTTCAATAGCATATTCCACTTTTTCAGCAGTCTGTTCCACCTTTTCCTTGATTTCAGTTAATTTTTCATCAATTTTTTTGGCACCACTGGGCGATGTTGGTGATTTTTGTTCAATTTCAACAATCTCATCTTTAACGGGTGCTTCTGATTGTTTTCGTTGCGCATCAAATGCAGCCATATCAGCCTCTTCATGAACAGGCAGTTCGGCCACCTCATCAGGTGTTTTAATATTTTGGTCTCTAATATTTGGTTGTTGTGTTTCAAAATGTATTGGTTTCGGTTGAACTCGTTCCACAGTCTCCATTTTGACTGATTCAACTACAATTTGAGACTCTTTCGTTTCCTCTTTAATGTATTTCTCTTCAACAGCAATTTCCTCTTTAATTCCGTCAACAGGTTGCTCATCTTCGGGCAATGTTGGAACATTATCGGTTGTAGCACCAGATTCAGCATTGCCAGAAAATGGTTGGCTTTCGGGTAATATCAATTCAATTTCTTTCGTATCGTGATCCTTATCAACTGTCAGTTCGGCCTTAATATCAGCTTTTTTAACATCATCCATTGATACATCGCCCTGTTTTGGCTCCTCTGGTGAAGCTCTAGCTTTTGTTATGTCACCGTTGGCATATGGTTTTTCCATTATTTTTATCTCTTCGGCTACATTTGTTCCGATTTCAGCTGAAACTTGTTTCGATTCAATTTCCTGTTTATCGTCGACAGTCTTAACTGGGCCCTCATCTTCGGTAATTTCAAAACTTGATTTTCGTTTTTTTTCCGATTCTTCTGAATCGCGTTGATGCTTTTGCAATTCTTCTTCTTTGCCGCACATACTTTCCGGTTCGTTGGCCGAATCTTCAGTAAATTGTTCCTCTTTTTCAATTATAATATATTCATCTTCTTCATCTATTTCGGTTGTACTATCCCGTTTACCCATCACAGTTCGATGATCCGAATCAATAATTTTATTTCGTTCTTCTGAACGCTTTAATACCGCTTCAATTTCACGCACAGCATCCTCTTCCTCTTTCATATCGTCTATAATTATTTGTTGTTCATCGCACGGAACCGGTTCTTTGGCCAATTTATTGCCACCAGTGACGATGGTTTTCTTTTCGGTGACCGTCACTTTTTCGCTTTTAATCTTTCGAACAGCATTTTCCTTGGTTGCTTTCGAATTCATCGATTTCACTGGACTTCCGGCCACTGGTTTTGGTCGACGTGAAATCGACTTTCGTTCGGTTTTCACTTCTTTCTTTTCCACTGTTTGCATTGTTTCCTTTTTCTCAACATTTTCCTTTTTCCCAATGGATCGATTCATTGTTTTTTGTTTTGATTCGAAAACTTTGCGATTATTTGCTTCTTTAGTACTTTTGGCTGGTGTACTGCTTGGGCTTAATTTAGCCGCACGCGAAATAATTTTCGGTTTTAATTCCTTTGATTTTGGATCTTTTTTTGGTGTTGTAGTTGGACTGGCCTTTGCAAATTCCTTTTTCTCAGTCGATGAATCTTTTTTCAATTTTTTGTCCATTGATTTTGGTGGTTTACTATCAATGCGTGCGCGAATCATAGATTTGGATTCCGTTGCAATTTTATTATCTCGTTCAATGGTTTGTTTTTTGTCAGGTGTTGATTCAACAGTTTTTTCCCGTTCAATTAATTTTTTTGCATCGCCCGAGAGCTTATCATTTTCCAGTTTTGGTTCATCATTGACCACTGACTCTTTTGATGCAACACTTTTGATCGATTTGGTCGCTTCAGCAATCAATTTATTATCCTTCTCTTGTTGTACCTGCGGTGGACATTTCGTAATTTTGGACGGAAGGATTGGATCATGTGATGATTTGTCTGCGAGGGCGGATTTAAGTGATTTTTTCGATAAAATTGTCGATGGACATGTGGCCTCAATTTTATTGGCCGTACAAACGGGATGTTTCATAAATTCCAAATGTTTCATTTTATCCAAACCTTCCATTATTTTATGATCGGGTGTACTGCCCGGAAATAAAATCCGGGTAATTGTTTCCTCTGGGTTTGCCGGTTGCCAAACTAACATTGCACAAATCGATACCAAATTTTGTAATGGAAATTGAAATTCTTTCGATTGTTTTGTGGCAAATAGGGCTTGATCACGTGCATTCCATTTATGTAAAAATTCTTTCACTTCTTTGGATTCTTTCGATGGACTTATCACATACATATCCAATGTACCGTGACCAACTTTATGATATAAATTAATCGGTTCCGTTTCTTTGTAACATGTTTGTGGCTGAAGATTAATCGATTCCAAATTTGATGTTAGCGTTTGTCCACGTTCAAATAGATTTATCAACAATGGATCACTGTCTTTGTTATTGTCCAAACTTTGTTCGGGCTTCGATTCGGGTAAATTGGTAAAGAAATGTCCAATTTGTGGATAAACATTTGCATTCTTTTTGCGTTCAATGATTGAACTGATGCCCTGAATGTTGCCATTGTTAATACGTGTCATTAAAACTGCATCCAAACGATCCAAATGTCGTGTGAAATCCCAAAAGCACGATTTACGATTAAAACCTCCATCGACTGAAATTAACAATAAATTCCAAATTTAAATACATTTATCTTCTTTGGAAATGTGATGTTTTCCATGATTTGGCCATTGCGACTCACCTAACATGTTAAATCCATTTATTCCAAACAAAGCAGCATCACCTTGTCCACCAGGAAAAACATATAAAGTTGGATGACTGAATCGAATATTTCCCACAACATCAGAACTTTGCATAAGTTCATCTAAGCTGGTTGGTGCCAACAACGGTGACAAATAATCTAAAAATGAACATGAATCCGTTTTTTTATTCGATCCAATGGAATACTCGATCGATTGACTTTGTCGACTCACTCATAAATTCATTTAATTTTTCATCTCCAGATTCAAGAATGTCGTGCGAATTAACACGAATTTTGCACAATTTTGCAAATGGTTTATCCGGCAACTTATTCCAGTGGCCGGACGAAGCACATTGTATTTCAATTGAAATCGTTTCGGGATAAGCACGCATAACACGTTGAACTTCATAGTCTTGTAGAGCCTCATAGAAATCAGCTACCGAAAAGGTTGCGTCCTATGCAACCAGAAACTCATATGAATAAAGGAAGAAAAATTGATAGTTTTTCGTTTTCTTTCTCAAAATCTTTTACCTGTAAGATCCATGATCCATTTCCAGAGAATGCATAGCCGGAATGGATAATATGTCGATGTCGCGTGAAACTGCTCAGCAAATTTCGCATGCATTGTATCAATGTATTATATTGTGGATGAATCAAAATTTCCGTTACTAAATTTTCGCTTGCAAATTGAATCAAACGTTCGCCTAAAAATTCCAAATGCAAAAAAAATCCATATTTTAATATTTCCTGTTGTCGATTACTTTAAGGTTGAAGGAAAGAGGTAAAAATGAAAAAAAAAAAGAATATTTCCATACCATGTCGGGCTAATTCACCTTCCGGTCCGTGATTCAATAAATTGTTCAATTCCTCTGCTAAATCAACATGACAATCTAAAACATTCCATGACAACAGACCTGCAAATAAACCAAACCACAAATATATTGAATTAATGGACATCATTTTTTGAACCGGCTGAGTTTAGTTAAACAATTCACCGGTAATTTATCGCGAAATTTCCAAAAAAATTACATTCATATACAGCCAAAAAACCCTTTTTGGTCTAAATTTTGTTTTTTTTTTGTTTCACCACAAAATGAAAATCGATATGAATAGATTTGGAAAGAAGTGAAAAAGAAAAACAAGAAATGAAAATGAAAAAAATAGCGAATGTAATTGTGTGCGCTTTGACGCAATTTTATTGATTTTACATGCGCATGATCCAGTTTATAGGGCAACATTGTGAAAAAAAAATTTATTTTCCGAAACATAATTCGATGGAAATTAGAATGTTCTTTGGATATTTGAAGAGAATTTTATTTTTCATCAAGAAATTCATTATTCTCCTTTTTGGTTTTTATCATGAGCCGGCCAATTGATTGGTAATTAAAAGCAAATGCGCATGGGAGGTTCGTCGAAAAAGTTTTCCTGAATCTGTATGTGAACATTCATATAATCAAAGTTTCTTTTTTTTTACGTAGCACCGAAAAAAACACCTCTCATGAGACTTGAGACATTTTTCCATCGAAATAATATGCGATGTGTATATGAGAACAGCAAACCAAGTACATGGCACAAAAAGTGTGCAAGGATGAACCTTTTCATGAAATAGATGCAATCGAGCAGAAAATGATAGCTAACAACCATTAATATGTTTCGCTTCAGGAAGTTTAGCAAATGTCGTTGCCAATGACAGTTTTAATTAGTTTGCAGATAATGCAGGGCATATAATAAACCAACTACAACTAGATCAGATTCTATCCAACAAAAGGGCCACATACTATAACGGACCATAAATGGAATGGCTTAACTGAAACAATCTCAACATTTTTAATGTTTATGGGGGACTCGTAAATGGAACGGAACGATTAAAAAATAGCGAAATTATTAGCAATAAAGTTCATTTAGTTTAGATCATAAACGGGCGTCAAATTGTGAATAATAAAAATTGCCGTCGGTTTTTGTCCGGAATTGAGATTATCAATATATTCATGTAAATTATCGTGATATTCATCTTTTCATGTACGAAATCGAATCCAATGTACGGTTCGGTCATGCCCTATTCAATGTTATATTTCTCGAACAATTACATCATCGTCCGAATCCAACTCAAACCAAATCGAATTGTTTAAACAAACCATATGGTTGGTGAATTTGAATGTCGTGAATTAATTTTGATTTCACTTTTAATTCAAACTGCAGCAAAACGGAAGTGAATTTTTTTCTCAAATCGAAACTTTCTCCCATTCTGACTTCCTTTCATTTCATTTAGCTGCATTGGCCAATGGAACATTGCAGACTCGATGAAAACGATGGAAAAGTTTAAATTTGTATTTGGTATGTGGTGAATTTATTCGAAAACATCGTGCCATTGCATGTTATTCTCACATTATTCAAACTTTTGCATAATAATGATGTTTTAATTTATACCATTGATCCTTTAAAACAAATATGCACTGCAAACGATTGTGTCGCTCCACGGGGCCAAACCGAAAGAAGAGAAAAAAAACCGATGAAATGAATGAATTAAAAATTCAAATTCAAATGAAAGATTCCTGGTGTTACTTGAAACATTGTATACGAAAATAATTTGGTTGAATATTTGCTAGGAAAATCGTCAGTTCCGTCTTTCGTCTTTTGGCCTTTCTTTCTCTCTTTCCATATCCGTTCGCTTTGCCAGCCAAAGACCGTTTATGCAGTCGAAATTGTAACATTTTATCCAATTTTCACTTTATTTCTATTCTGAAAGAACGGGCGATCAATAAAGTTGTCGACACTCGACCAACAACCAATGTCCGGATGAAGAAAAGAAACAGAAAGAAAATAACTGCAACCGGATCCATCAATTTAATCCAAATCATAGTTATAATTTTTTGAAATAGTTTGAAGAATGTCATTTCAATTCGGAATCGTTCATTCGCAATGAAAAGCAAGGATTTTAATGATGGACTCAATCGAAATTGATAATAAATTCTGAAAAATATTCATAGATTCCAAGGACTCAAGGGCTCGTAGCTTTTAAGCTTTCATATTTTCATATTTATGAAGAAATAAATTTTTTTTTATTCATCCGACATTCGTCTGTATTCTGAAATTCCATTAAAATATAATTGCGTCATGGAAATACCGTATTGAAAATATCTATATTTAGACAATGAGAGTGAAAAACGGTCGATCCAATTCATGCCATTGCGTACAATGATGGACAGTGAACAATGTCGAAGAGAAAACATATATAAAACACTTCTTTGGCGGTCGGTATTCGGTTTATGTGCTAAAAATCGATATTTTGCTGACAATTAATAGCAATTGTCATGTAACAAAAGTCAAAAATAGAATGGAATATGAAAAAAAAAAAGAAAATATGAGAAAAAAAGGGCTCACAGGGGAAAAAGTTAGAAGGGTCCTAGTCAGCCATATTGCTTGACATTTAACATTTCACAAATATATCTGAATGTGCGTGTACTGAGAATTGGGAATTCGATGGCATTTTCATGAAAATTATGAAATTTTCATCAACAATGACGCCATTCGACGTTATTATGAATATTGTACAATATACAATGGATGGAATTCCGTTACACAACAAAAATTTAATGCGCTAAATTCAATGAAAATTCTAGAACATTCGGAGAGAAAATATTACGAATTCAAACTGAATCATTATATAAAATTGAAATACCTTTAAGCAAACGTTGTAATATAATATCTTTATGTTCCTGTGAATGTGGTTCGCCTAATATGATGAGCAAATAGCAGCCGGTCAAAGGGCTTGGTGGCTCATAAGTGGCTGGGACATCGATGATACTATTCTCGAATGTTTGCCCTTCGATTTGTTCGGGCTCGATAGCAGAAACATTCGTTTCCGATTCCATGATGACGATTTTTACTGTTGGACTATTGTTGATTTTGTGGATTTTGTTGTGTGTCGTTATTTTTCCCAAATATTTCTTGTAAATAAATTCGTTTTGGAACTTGGTATGGACTCAATGCGATAAATTTTGTGCGACACAATTTTCGAAACAATTGAAAAAAAATCCTGTCTTTTTCTGTTCCGGAAAATTCGAAAAAAAGTGCAGAAAAAATCCCGATTGCGAATTGCGATGCGCGATAAATTTGTAACTGTTCCGATTATTATTTGTAAAGAGTCTGTGATGAAATTGTATAATAATAAAATGAAATATGTAGAATTGTTGAAAATGTTGTTGTTGTCTTCCGTTTTTTCGTTTTCTTTCGGAAATTTTAGTGGAATGTTTTTTCAAAGCCAAGTAAGGATTCGGCCGCACCCGTTAATTTTATTCAATCACAAATACAACCAAATTCTGTTTTTTTTCTTCAAATATTCGTTTCGTTTGTTTCGTTTGCTTTTTTTTTGCTCGTCTAGTTTCTATAGTTTTTCACATTCAACTGAATGATGAAGTCCACTTTGTGTACCGATGCGCAAACTCTAATTCTGTCATCGACCGCAATATACGGTATATTTTTATTCTATATGTTGAATAAAATTTGATCAGCTACTGATGGCCAAATGACGAACTCAACCAAATTTTCGCTCACTCACGCACCAAATTTAAAAAAGCTTTGCCCTTTTTCTTTTTGCTAATCGATTTTTGAGTGTAATTTTTCCTTTTTTCTTTATGTTTTTTTTTTTTTAGAAGCCTAATTCATTAATCATTTCAATATGATATAAATGATAAATATGGAGCTGGGTATTTTGTATTGTAATTTGTTAAATTCGTAGAAACGAAAAAGAAAAAAAAAAATTATTGATTTTTCAACGTCAACGAAAATCTATTATTTTCCCTTCAATTTTTTCACCTAATTTTTTTCTCTCCTTTTCTTTATCTTTATCTTTAATTTAGTTTAAATATCTTTTTAAATTTTAATTATTAAATGCGTTCAATTGGAATAATCTCTGTATTTAGTTTTACTTTTATAACTTTTTGGAAATTCAAACTTATGAAAATTTTTCTTGTTCTTTAGCGGAGCTCAACTAACGAAATGACCGGCCTTAAAGGGATCAGCGAGCCAAGTCAAGATAGAATTTTCATTCGGTCATACGAAACGTTCCATACGTTATTGGCTTCAATGAGAGAAGGGGTGGGAGAAGCGCAAGTAATAGTTTGACAATGCGCATTGCACAAAATCGTTAGCAACCGTTTTTTTTTTTTTTTTTGAAATAGAGGGGCACAACTATACAGAATACATAAATAATTCTTATAATAATTTCGATTCGATCCATAAAAGCTAAAACC
>GL501485.1:552714-579336 GCA_000149185.1 Mayetiola destructor | reverse complement strand
TCAATAAACCGATCCAATTGTCAATCAATGTCAATTTTGACATTTTCGATTATATTTTTGTCGTTTGATGTTGGAGTGAATACAGTTTGTGAGTATGTTGTATGCTGTACAGTGTACACTGGCCACAGTATGTTGGATAAATGTTAAATGGCATTGTTACCGATTTGGTCATGGTGATAAATCTTTCATTATCATCACCTTTTCATTCAATGGAATCGTTTAATCGAATTTATCGAACGTTCGCACATAAAATATCCAACAAATGAAAGAAAAATTTATTTGTTTACTGTATTCAATAAAAAAATCATCTGTGTTTCAAGTGTTTGAGTGTGTTGAGCAAAAAGACGGTCTTCTTTCATTTTCAAATGAGTCAATCGCCAAACAGATTTAATCAAACACTTTGTGTTTCTCTTTCATCTTTTCATTTCTTTGTACTTTTGTATGAAACTCAAACAGCATAAATGATTCTCCTTTTCTTTTATGTAGTCCATACGTAACAGGAGATCATAGCCAAAAAGCGAACAGGGAGAAAGATCAATAATTGAATTTAATACACTTATACATCGCAGAGAGCAAAAGCAACACAAAATGAAAAAGAAAAAAAAAAGAAAAAAACTCCAACAACGAAGAAGAAAACGAGAAAAAAAAGTACGCAGCAGGCCACTATTACAGCCACAGTCACAACCATTGTACGCATTTTGTTCTCTTTCTTTGCCCAAACTTCTTTTTTATTTTTTGCTTTCTCATGTTTCGTATAATTCGATTCTTTCCCATGGTGTGTGATGTAGTGTAATTCTGAAGAACGATTGCTACCGAACGAATTGTCGGATTTTTTTTTTCTATCGTTTTCTTATTCTTCTCATCTTTGAAAATTCAAAATCCGAAGCTGAGAATAAGAAATTCACTGTTTTTTTTTTTATTTCATTTACTTCAATTGTTGAGGAAAAACTTTTCAAAATTGTAATTTTCCATCACAAAAAATTGAAATGCAACCGGAAAATAATATAAATCACTTGGAAATCCATTGAAATTCAAATTAAATGCGAAAAATCAAATGTAATGTAAGCGAGTACGGAGACGACTCCTGAAAGAAAAACCATTTGCTAGAAAAGTAGAAAGAAGATGAAAAACGAGGAAGATACGAAAGATGAAGATACCATAAGTTTGAGCATGATACAACGAAGACATCGAAAGAAAAAGATGAAAATTCAACGGAAGATGCTCTCGTTTTAGGTACACATGGTTGAAAACGAACGAAACAATGGAAACATGGTTAAACATTAGAAAGATGAGAAACAATTTGTTCGGCACGAACAACACAACCAAAGCATAAGCCGAGAACAGCAAAATTGTAAATATTTTACATTCCGTTGGCATTGTTAAGATTCCATAGAGACATCTCATGCGTAACAATTATTTATCATACATACAACATCACAAATATGAAAACCCAGTAGAAAATCATTCCAAACATTTTTGAAATTTTTCAAATCGAATCGAAAATGTATGCTATGGCATGCGCCCTTAAATATTCCATACAGTTCACCTTGAAGCTTCAACATACACAATTCGAAAGGTGTGTAAGAATTGGAGAAAGAGATTTCAATTCGAAAGGTGTACGATAAAATAGATGAGAAAAAAAACGAAATGTAAAAGCAGATGCGTGTATAGTGTAAAACATTTAATCAAAATAATAAATTCATTTCAAATGTGTTTGAGGCCTACAGGTGGACTTTTCACCTGTATTGTTGTAAAACATTGCTCTACTTTTGCCAGGCCAACATAAAATACAGAAACACACATCAAAATATATATATATATAAATAAGAAAATAAAACAAATCTCCACAAACAACTAATAACAATGGTATCGCATTCGAATGGTGCGCACTCAGCCCAACGAAGAAAAGTACCTACCAGAGGAAGAGCAGCAACAGCAAACAGAAGAAAAAAAATATAAACATAACACAACAAAACACCACAGAGCCAAGAGCACAGCCAAACACACAACTCACACACCGCACAAAGAGCAACGAAGAAAGAAAAGCACAAAACAAAAAAAAACAAAACGAACAAGAAACAGAGGAGGATATCATTGCACAGCCGCATTACCATTTGTGTCATGAATGTTTTCTGTTTCTCAGCCGAATAACAATAATAATGTGTATCAGCCTGAGTTGTCTGTACAGACCACGAAACTTGTCATGAAAAAAGAAAAAAAAAAGCGAAGAAGAATATTTAGTTTTGTTTTCTTTTTTTGTTTTTTCGAATGAAATCATTCGGATTTGCTGAAGCAAATCAAACTATCAATGCAAAAGAAACGGTTTTTCATTCCATTGGAAGATTTATTGCGATTTTAATGTGTGAGCACCGAGTACCCCTGCCAAACCGCATTCTCAAAAAGCGAATAAGGAAAAAGAAGAAAAGATATCAACGTGCAAAAAGTACCAAAACTGAAGAAAGTCTAAGATGTGTTATGTTTTGCATGCACATGAATAGACATGCCAACGATACCAAAATGCCAAGTACTAAGCGTTCATTTGTTCCGGTATTTCTACGAACATTGAACACTAAATTCGTCCGACGTGTACATAGTTTTGATCGAAAATCTAAATAATAGTGGAAGAATCATTTGAAACGTGTGGTTGTTCATGTGAACAAAAAAAAAAAAAAAGCCGAACGAGATAGAAATTATTTTGGTGTTTTTTTTCTTTCTTTTCGTTATTCAGTGCCGATCTTTTGAATCTTACATCCATACAATTCATACACTAAAATAACGTAGCGCACATTAATCAACTACAATTTAAACATTGTTTGAAAAAAAAAAGTTTCGCAATCACTTGAAACTCGAACACTCTTGTAGCTGGCTGGGATTGTATATGATTTTGAACTTCGTTTTTAATCTGTATTTTGAATGCAAGTAGAAAAATGTTTGATTTCGTTTAATGTATGTATTAACGGTTGGCATGTATGAGAATATCAGAGATAAAACTGTGGGGGGAATAGGCGTTCGGTTTGGATTATTATTATTTTAACTTGCACATATGATTGTTGCTCGTTTGACTTGGGTTTACTCTTTGATTGATTTACATAATATGTTTAGATGGAGTTCGATTGTATGTGTATGGTTTTCGGTCCGTATAGTCGGTTGATTCGTTGACTGTTTGTTTGCCTGCGAGTGGTGAATAATAATAATAATAATAATAATAATCGGTTTTGGTTATTGCAAAATTTCGGTCGGTTTTTGTTTCTTCTTCGGTTCGTGTTCGTCTAGGCTTATGTGTTCATTGTTTTGGTTGCTCGCTGTATGCGTTACTCTTTTCGCCTGTTTATTGAATACTCGTAGCCGGTGGATTATCTCTTTTTGTCTGCTTCGGTGGTTTTTTGGGGAATGGGTTTCATTCATTATTTTGTTTCTCTCTCTCTGTTGTTTGGATCGCTGTCGCTGTTGTTGTTTTTGGAGTTTTATTATTATTATATTCATTCGAAACGAACGAGTAAGCATACGATGATCGTTGATTTGTATGGTGCTACCACTCATGGTCGCTTGTTACAAAGTTTGCAAAAACTTTAAACAGGCAACGTTATTCTATGAACTGTGTGTGCGTTATCGTAGATAAAAGAGACCCACACCAAAAAACCATTTCATTCACATTTTTCCCGTATACAAATTTCAATGGACTCTCAGAATTTGATCATTGTTGGGCAGAAAATTTTTTCCTTCGATTCTGATTTCCTTTATGGATCGAATTGTGATGATCGATTGTTCCAAAGAGTCATCAATATCGATGATAATCTCTGGAAAATATGCCGAAAAATACCCGCTTTTAAAGTGAAGCCCATTTTCTGATCAATATCACGCTCTTCAATGTGTTTAGTCGACGAAACGATTCAATTGTCGAAATGTAATCTTTTGATGGTTGTCGGTTCAGTTTCGGTTCACTTTTGTTAGACTTTTTCCGTTAGAAAATGGAGAAAAACAATTGAGTAAAATGAACAGCACACGGAAAACCAACAGCAAAAAAAAACAAATAGAACAAAACCTGAACGTTGAGGCAACGTATCACACCGCCGTACATAATAATCGTAAGTATATGAATGGCTTTGCGCAACTCGCATCACCAAAAACAATTGAATTCTACCGAATCCAAATTGGTTCTGCATATGCATCGTAGAAGTTTCGCGCGTAAAACTCACCCGATCATACCAGGCCATCATAATCGTTAAGGCCATACGGTACAACACGCGTTTCCAATCAAACTCAAATGAAATATCACAAGCAGAGCGAGCAGTCGAGATAGCGTTCTGGTTTGTTTGAAATACGTTTCATGCGGCTCATATTTTTAAGCGGGCACAATCCGTGTTGGTGCTTCGCAGTCATTTTTCGTTGTTGTTTCATTTTTTGTGCGTAAATTTCGTCAATATTTGTGGCATACAGTATACATGCCGTTCGTAAGCAGTAAGCAGAGTTCAGCAGATGTGTTTTCACAGTGTTACAGTACGATTCGTGATGAATGCCAACTATTGCGTGCATTTAAACCAAATGGTTGATTCAGTCTTTCGTTTGAGATGCAAGGCACAAGAGTCATTTTCACGTTTGGATCTTTCGATTTTCAACCATTTACTCCAGAAATAATTTTTAAAGTGATTTTGGTGTATTTTGTATACCAGAAATGAAAAGTGGCACGTCACATGACTCACCTTATAAACAGGATGCCATAACATCTAATACTCTGAAAAATTTAGAGTTTCACATTGACTATTCAATGTTCATTATTTGGTTTCACCAATGGGTTTCACATTTGGAACGAAGCTTCGGCGGGGCAAAACACAACACAACCATTGCGTTCGAAATATATGAAAGCAATAAAATTGTAATCGTTCACTGTTTCAGCGAGCTAAGCAATACTTCTGTTTTTTTTTTCTTCATTGAAATCGGAAATTTTTTTCTTTTTTTTTTTGTGTGTTACGTGCGAACAAAGGTGAATGGCACCTTCTTATGAAATTGATGAGTGCGGTAATCGTATTTTGTAAGCGAATGATCATAGGCTTAGTTTCACTTTCATTTTCTAGCACCTACCTTTAGCTAGCCACCGAATAGGCGCTCATAAAATCCAACATACAGATATTGCCATCGTTTTTTCCACTGCTTCATCTACAAACAGCAATACGGATCCGAATGAATGAACGAACGTACAAAGTATTGTCTCGCTATAGCTGCGTGCCGATTACTTTTAAGCAATGAAATTCATAGCGACTGCCATGAAAAAGAGCATATACATTATACATTTCACACGTTTACAATTTTCTGAAAAAAAAAAAAACTGTTAAAAATACGATACAAATACGAATGAATCAACACAAAATGTAAACATAAACAAATATATTCTATATTTGGGTGTTTCGATGCGAGTGACAAAGACCAAAAACACCATAAAAAGCGGTTCAAAATAAATTATTTGCAATGACATGACAATGTCCTTGGATGAAAAACAGTCTCATGTATCAGGCACACAGAAATCCAAGCACACAGCTGTATTGGGACGGTTTTGAGTGATTCAGCGCATAGTTGGTGCTTATTGCTTACGAATATACGCCTTCGTTTTCATAGCAGTTCGCATTTGTTTGCATGTAGAGTGTAGAGCTGGCTGCGTATACTGGGCTGTGTTCACTGTACACTGTATTATGTATTGAAAAAAAATGAATATTGTTCGGTATTTTTGAATGTTCCATTCGGCGCGCCTGTTATCCATTTTAAACTTTCATTCCATGCATTTTTTTCCGATCGTTGGGCTTCGCATTTATTCTGGCTGGAGACTTTTAAGAATCGAATGCTTTTTTTTCGGGTACGTCATCAATTCTTGGCTCCATACGAGAGAAAGAGAGTAAAAAAACTGAAGCTTCTTCTATGAAGAGTTCATATTTTGTGAATATGGTTAAAAGTTCAAGGTGCCCAACCGAGCACTTTATTTTTTTTTCTCTTTTAAAGAAGAAGAAAAAAGCACATTTTCCAGAATCGATGATCGAATGGCCATAATATTAATTAAACGATTCAAGCAACTGTAACACACAAGTTGGTTTTATTTTAAATATGAATCGCCTGCATTCCCAACACACCATCCATCAACATAAAATCGTTCGAGAAAACCGAGCCTGCTGGTGTGCCATTATGCATTCAACTGTGAATTGTTATCAACCGTGAACAACGATAACATACACACAGTACACACTCCCATGGACATCATCTTCAATGAAATGTTTTAGGGCGGATCTTTTGATCGCATTATTATTATGGTGCTGTACTTTGGTGATGCACATTGAATTTCTTCGGCACCATTTCTTTCTTCAAACAGCAACCAATTCACACCAACATGTTTTTGCCATTCGAAATTTACAATTAGAACTGTTTTTGTTGTTGTTGTTGTTGTTCACAAATATAGTTTGCAAATAAGGTTAATTGTGTGCCAGTGTTCACGTGTCTTCAAACAAAAAACAAAAACAGTTCTCATCAATTTCATCAAAATGTAATACAGAATTTGGAACTGGCAGAAAATTGATAAAATTGGGATAGGCTTACAAACTATGACTGAATTCAACTTTTGATAAGCTGCTCTAATTAAATGTTTGCTTGGCTTTGTCTGTGCACGGCAAAGCAAAAACAAATATGGGATTAATTAAATTGAGAAGGTTTTGCCCCAAAAGCAAAAATGTTTAACGCAAAACAATTTCAATTAAAATTGTTGGATGTTCTCCACTTTGGCAAAGGATTTATTTGTGGAGTTAGAACGATGAATCCGAAAGATACGCCTCGTTTTCAACAATTCCATCAGGCGCACATGATTTTCTTCAATGGCAAACAGGTGAATTTATTCACACATTCGAAACGGTTGGTTGGAATTACAGTTCACTCTGTTCATTGTTCATATCGTTCGAAGGTTCTTTGAAAAGTGCGGTTCCCAAAAAAAAAAAAAACGAGAAGAAAAAAAACGAGTCTTGCGCAATCGAAAAATAGGGCCACGTTTCATCGGTTTTGGAGTTTATGAAAGGAAAAATTCAGTTTTTGATCGAATCGAAGGACTGATTGCAATTGTAAATCAAATTTTTTTTTTTGAGTTTATCTTTTATTTACAAATATCTTTTAAACCATTGACAATCAATTCAATTTACACGCTCTCCGGACACAGAACAAGTTTAAACGACCCGTTCGTTTATTATTTAATAAACTATAGTTTTATATTTTATTAAATCCTATTCACTATTCGCTACTAAAGTTTAACTAACAAATTTCAAATGTTCAAAGCTTTGATATAATATTAGCTTAAAATAAACCATACATATTTACACATTCCACACTAGACACATATACAGCTGTTCATGTTCACAGAGCGTAGCTATTACATTCGAAAAATAAAAAGAATGCGATACGTTTGGTTGAAATGTGTCTGATGTATTATGCGCTCTTGGTAAGCAGCAAATAATTCAAAATTCAATGGATTCGTCGCATAGCCGAACATGGAATTTTCCGAATGCTTGGAATTGTTTTATTTCTTTCGAAATCCAGTCGATCAAATGAATTTTATACATGAATTTTGTCAAATTTTTGAGGCCAAACATACCGATTGTGATCGAAGACACTTCTAACTTTTCTTTTAAAAATGATAATTTCTAATCGTTTTTGACAATTTCTTCAATTTTTAGACTAAAAAAAATGCAATCAATTTGGCAATAATTTCTGCACAAATTCCATTTTATAGGGAAAATATTTTTGGATTTTTACTCTACATTCCACTACAAGCGGGGAATCGTTTGAGTTCAAGACCAGAAATTCAGAACAATCACTCAACGCCATCTTCATTTTCAGTCGGGAACTTTGTGTTTTGAATCGAATCCAAAAACCCAAAGCCTCTGTTTTCATTGAACAAATCAAAAGAGATTTGTTCTGTTTACGTTTATTCGAAGAAATAACTCAAAACGATTGAATGATGCAGCGAAATGCGAGTAAATCTATAGAATCATGTGTGAAGCTTCTCCTACGGCAGAAAATCACCAAGAATGTTTTAAAAGAATTTCAGCTTATAAAAGCATCGTCGCATGAGAATTGAAAAAAAAAATGCTCCAATTTTTTTCTTTAATTATTATTTTTTTTCAATACAGATAAATTTTTATTTAGATGTTCTTAATGAAGACAATGTAAATGTTATTGAACATTATCTGTTAGTTTTTGTTTGTTTTGTAGGTTTTTCTTGTGTTTATCAATAATAATAATAATAATGATATAATAATAATAATAATTAATAATAATAATTATATTTTCATATGCGAAAGAAGAGATGAATGAGAATATTTCTCGATTGAATATTCCGAATTATTATTTAATATTATTCTAGGTTTTTTTTTATGAAATATATGTTGCGGTTCTCCTTTGCCCCGTTTCAAACAAAAATTGAAAGAGAAATGTTTATTTTCAATATTTTCATTTTAAAGTTCAACGTTTTTTCGTCAATTTCTTTTCTTTATTTTTTTCCACGTTTTTGAATGATTCAATATTATTATTATTGTGATTGAGAATGGAGAAACAGAAAATAAATCATAAAATCAGAATCAAAATTTTTAAAATTCAAACTCATTGAACTCATCTTTCTTGTTTCGCAAAATATTCATCAGTTGTACATCATTAACTCATAGCTAATAATAATTGTGTAGATTTTTCTTCTTCTTTTTTTTTGAATTTAAGTTTATGATATGATATAATTAAATTGTGTATATACATTTTTTCCTCTAAAACGTTTCACATCATCAGTTTATTTCAAGTCCAAGCATGGATTTCACCTTTTTTCTTGCTTTATTTCTACATTTGATTTAATTTTTTATTTCATGAATTCCTCAAACTTTTTAATATCTTTTCCTTTAAATTTCAATTGAAGAAGGAGTTCCATGTTTTATGGTTAAATGAATTATGGGAAAGGAGGAAATTCCTACATTGAATCAAAACAAAGTCCATGGGAAATTGAATCTTTTTTTCTAGAAACGGAAAAAAAAGAAAAATGTACCAAAATTGAATCTATCGCTATCTCCTTAGGCTTCGGCCTCTTAGCCGACCTTCAAACGGTTTCTGCTAATTTCGAATTATTATAATAATAAATATTTTGATTATTTGGCGTTTCCAGACTGAAAATTGTTGCTTGACTTCTTTTTATGCAGCTCAACATTTAATTCGATTTAAAATTTTTGTAAATTTTTCACATTCTTTTCTTTCTTTCGTTTCGTTTTTCGAATATGATTAGTATGTTTTTGTGTTATTTTGAAATTGTTCGATAGAAAAAGTTGGAACTTTTGTTTGTTCGTTTGTTTGTTTGTTTGTTTGTTGAAGTTGATTAGTATAGATTATTACGTATTGATATTTTCTCGTTTTTTTTGTGCTGTTGCATCGAAAATGTGTCTTTAATTTTGGCATTCCAACTTCCAAGACATTTTCACTAATAATATTATATTTTTGTTTTTGAAAAAATTACGTATAATTTTGTGTATTTTTTTTTAGATTTTTCTCGGCCTTCGTTAACACATTTGATATTTGTTTCATTTCTCAAATTTCCACTTTCCTTTGTTCATTCAATCATTCCTTTCAATAGGTGTTTATTCCATTTAGGCTTTCCCATTCAGCGCTATTTTTTGTATTTTGTTGCTTCGGATCAACAGAAAAGATCTGTTTTTTGGTTTTTGTTCTTAAATTATACATTTTTTTTCATTAAATCAAACAGAAACAAATAGAGGTAAACGACTCAAGATTCATCGTGTATTTGTGCAAGCAACAAATCGGTCCTTTCAATCACCAATTTTGACTGGCCACTTCTTTTCTATCTCTTTCTTTTTTTCAGTAAATACACATAACGAATGACAATTGGCAATTGGCAAATGGTAATCGACAGCACAGCAATCAATGGACTTTTTTCTTAATCGATATGCATAAAATTTGAAATTTTTTTCCTTCTTTTATTTCCTTCACTTCATACATCACATCCTTTCCATGTCAATGGAGTCAACATCCCTAACAGATATCATTAAAATGAAAAATATTTCTAATTCAAATGTTTGATGTTCGATGCAACCATTTATTCTTGGTGCGATTTTTTTTTAATTACTCATAACCACTCATAACTATTTACAATCGATTTTATTTCAATTTTTTTTTTCTGTGTGAAAGAAATGAAGGGAGTTTTGAATTTTTCTTTTAATAAAACCGATGAAAAAGTGAATAAAAGAAGGAAAAAAGAGAAAATAAGAAATGGATAACACATTTTTGTTGAATTATTTATTACATATTTGTTTATTTATTAATTTTAATTATTCATTATTGATAATATTCATTTATTGACATAAATCAGTATTCAGTATTCATTAATTCAGTTAACGAACGATGGGAGAACTTTTAAATGCTGTTCGTTTAATCATTTCATTCCATATAAATTTATATGTATATAATTTTTTTTTTTTTTGATTCAATTTCATTCAACATACTGAGAATTGGGAATTTCGAAATAATTTGATCGTTTCACCGTCTCATTCGAATTCTGAATTTCGAATTTTCTTTCTGTTCATTCAAAAAAGAAAAAATGGAACCAACAAATTTTGGCTATTTTCGCCAAATTCGGGATCCATTTTCATTTATTATTTGGTTGATTTGAGATCAAAATCTAAAAATTCGTAGCAATATCGATATTTGATCATTCGTTTCTTTTGTTTTGTTCACAAATCATGATGCAGGTTGTAGGCCAGCATTGGTTATTTTATCAGTAAATGTTCTCTAATTCTCATTAATTATGATTCGTCAAAAAGATTTTGTTTTTTCATGTTTTTTTCTGCATGTGTTCATCATTTTTCTTCTTCTTCTTCTTCGTTTTTTTCTCTCGAACGATGATCCGATTAATGATAAATATTAAAATGCGAGTACGAGTCCTACGAGGAAATTTCGACCGATCAAATCGGCCAAATGTTAAATTGAAAGTCTCATTTGATATAATTAGAAATATAATCATTTTTCAAAGACTAACGAAACTTTTTTTCTCTATATGAGTGAATCTTGTGTTCGATTCTTTGATAAATTTCTGGCTCCCATTACAGTGTATATGGTCGCCTCGATAACAAAATATCATGTAAAAACGAAAAATTGGTAAAAGTGAAGCAATAAGTTCTAATGTTCTATTTGCATCATTAGCACGGTTCTAGCTCCTGTCCAGAAAAGGAGGCCAGACGCCAAAATCCCCTACAATTATAATTTTTACTTTTGATTTTTCTTTTTCGTTCAAATGTTTTGAACGATTTTTTTTTTTGGCTATGAAACAGAAAAAGAGAACAAATCGTTTTTGAGTTTTAATCAATTTTTCAATCCGGGCAACTTGAGACATGTTTCAAAACTGTCTCATCGCCTGCCATTATTACTATGTATATTTTTTTTTCCTCAATTTTTTAATTAAATTATTTTCTATTTGATTCTTTTTTTTTTTTTTGCTTCCTTCAAAATTATTACATTAACACACCTATGACTATTTACAGAATACAAAGAAGAATTAATAAATTTTCCATGAATAAAAAAAAGAAACTCGTTGAAAGAAATGAAAATCTGTGTGTCGGCCCGCCATTCTCAGCCGTTCAATAATCATTTCCATAAATGTTAATATTTGTTTGTTGTTTGTTTGTTTTTTTTTGATGTCTGAATGTATTTTCAAGTCTCATATGAGCATTTTGCCCATTTTTTCCCCTTTGAGACGGTTTTGTTTTTGAGATTGCACTAAAATAGGCAGTTAAACTGCGGCATACTTTTTAAGTCCTATTTTATTCCCCTATCATTTTTTTTTTAATTTTTTTTTTTGGAATATTCGAAAAACGCATTTAATACTCCCATCGTTCGCTGTCTTCCATTTCTTTTTTAACAATCGGTGTGCTGTCTTTGTCATTTGTTTCATCTTTATTGGTCGATTTTGTGACATCTTCATCATTATGTTGGTCGCAATTGGTGGTCGATCTATTGCATGCAACATTTTCATCATCCGACAATTGAGCGATGTCATTTAATCGGTCATTTGATTCAACTTGCATTGGAGATTTATCACCATCACGACTATAATCCGTATTCATAACACAAACTCCATTGATAATGACTTCATCATCGGTAGCTTTACCGGTATTTGTTGCATTTATGGTGGCATTATTTGCATTTATTGCATTTGGATTGAGCCATTGTGGTGCGGCTGGTTTGCGTCTAGATGATCGTCCACTTGATGGCATCGCTAACGGTGATGAATCTTTAAATGATTCCGATTTATTGTCACCATTATCATCATCATCATCATCATCATCATCATCATCACCATCCGAAACATTATTATCCATATCATTTTCATCGTCTGAATAATCGTCACGTTCTTGCTTTAAACCGGCACCCATTGATAAATCCAATCCGCTCATCGATTCTTTGAATGCATTTAAAGCGGCCAATTCGGCATCATTTGTGGGCAAAAGACCGCGACTCAGTAATGCAGCTAAATTTTGATTGGCCGCAAAATATGGTGCATATTGTAATGGTAAACCGATACGTTCTTTTTGTAAATCAACCAAACGTTGGCTCAATAATACACGAAATTGTACCGGATCAAATGGTGCACCCGATTGATTTTCACGTGATGGTATTTGATCGGCGGCCGTTGTACCATGTGGCACTTGTTGCTTTAAACGCATTCGATGATTGTGAAACCAATTTGTTATTGTTCGTGTTGATAGGCCCAATTCGTTGGCTAAAAATTCAATGGTTGCAACATTTGGATATGGATCCAGGGCAAAGGCAAGCCGAAGCGCTTCTTTTTGCTCTTCGGTAAATAGTACACGTTGTTTTTTATTTGGTGGTGCACCAGCCGAACCAACGGAACCGGGTCCCGGTGAATTGGATGCATAAAATTCCGATGTATCATTGCTGCTTGTGTCTGAACTGTTGTCTTGTAGTCCAGGGCCGGTTGAACGGCGACGTTTGCTTGCTTCGCGTCGCTCATTTTTTAATGCTTGTAAACGATCGACATTGTTTGCATCGGATAGCCACAATTGCATACGAATGAATGGTTCACGGCCTTTAATGCTGAGCATATGCCATGGTTTTGGTTTTGATAGCAATTCGGAAACCGATCCCTGCGACAAACCGAGAACTGCTTCACCGAAAATCTACAGGAAAAAAAATTGAAAGACATGAAATTCAATTAGAATTATGGGGCTTTGAATTCTTTCTTCGAAGATTTTCGCTCGCATGGATAAAAAATAAAAACCTTACCTTTTGTCCGATATTGTTAGCCATGAGAGCTTCTTTGATCTTTGTCGTAATCACTTGAGTGTCCAAGTCTTGAGTTAATGCGGCCATTTCGTAGACAGTCGGTGACATATGCTGATGTAGGCTTCGCATTGCGTTCGTTTGTTGTGGCGAATGCACCGGAACCGACATCTTATTCTTATCCTCCGATGGAATTGTAACACGATGATGTGGTGGAACGCCTGGCGGTGTCAAAAGCATTGCTGGACTTTGTAGGCCAGCATTTTGTGATTGATTTGATGGTGTGTGTTGTTGCGATGTCGGCGCCTGTAATGATGATCCCATTTGTAATTGTTGTAGATGCAACAAATGTTGCTGTTGTTGCTCTTGCATTTTTGACATTTCGCTGATCATTTTTTGCATTGGTGGCATTTGCTTTGCAAGGCCCGATGGAATTTGTGGTGTTCCACTGTAGCTTCCGGTTCGCATTAATTTTTCCGGTGCAATTTTATATTGGCTGGCCACCAATTTGTGCACCGCATTATCATCTTCCAAAAACATTTTCATGCGAATGAATGGTTCGCGTCCTTTTTGTGTCAACATATGCCATGGCTTTGGACGTGCAAGCAAATCACTGACCGAACCCTGTGACAAACCCAACACCGATTCACCAAACAAACGTTGACTTATTGAATATTGTGATAATGCCTCTTTAACGCGTCGCACAATATCTTCGGTATTTAAACTGTTGAATGTGTCGAATTGTTGCTGTGTTATTGGTGGTAAAACAGCTTTTAATGGTCGCTGTTGTGTATTATGATGATTTGGCATCGGAGCCTGAGTGATCAATGAATTTGTTATTGAAGCCATACGCTGTAATGGGCTGGCAGCCGATGAAAAATCATCGGTTGGTGTCATTGCCGGTGGTAAAATTGAATTGCCAAGCGGACTTGGTGCAGTTGATGATGCGGTTGTTGTTGGTGTGGTGCCTGGTTCTGGTTTTGCACGAACCATATTAAATGCTGCCGTTGATAAACGTACATCATCATTTTCTTTGTTTGTTTCATCGATCAATGGATGTTGACCATTCAATTTCATGGATTGTGTTTGATTGGTGGCTTGCGATAGGGCTTGTTGTTCTTTTTTTAGTGTTAAGTCTTGGGCACCGTTTAGTGCCTGTTGCTGTAGTGCAAGCAATCCTGGAAGATTTGGAAAATTCGGTAAACTACCGCCAGTTTGTTGAAGTTTGGCCAATTCACGGTAATATGCTTCGAATGCCATACGAATGTTATCTTCTGGCATTTGGGGCGTTGCTGTCGATGTGGCTGGCGGCATAAAATGTGGAAATAGAGAACTACAAATCGGAAAAAATTAAAAAAATTTTGTTTTTAGTTTCGTTTTGTTTCGTGTGTCTGTTAAATACAAGTTAAGATTTTCTAAGATGAGACTTTGTTGCCGACAAACAAATTCACACCAACTTACCTTGGGAATGCATCGCGTGACATAAGCTTGGCCAATTCCTCTTGATAAATTCGTGCCATTTTTTCACGTGACATATCATCATTTCGCATACGACGTTCTTTGGAGAACGGCGACGAACTGTGATCATGTGAATCCATGTCATCCATGCTTCGTGAATCATCATTTTGTTGATGTGACATTGACATTTGTTGTGGTTTTATCATACCGGATGCTTCTGATAAAATGTGCGCAATGCGATCATCACCCATTGAATTTTCATCGCTACGGCCAAATGGTGGCAAACCAGAGTCTGAAAATTAGAAGAAAATATTTCAAATGTTAGCAAATATTCGAAAATTATCAAGATTCCATCAACTTAATTAAGTTTAAAATTTGTTTCTTCTGAATTGTCCAAACGTTCTACAACTGAATAAAAATATGACGACGCATTATCCATCTGACGATATGGTTCGATGAACGAAACATTCGTTTTTTTTATCTCAACATTAATCAACGCACTGAAGTGAAAAACGATTCGTTCGCAAAATCAAATAAAACCTATCGCATTCCGTAGTTCCATCAATCATATTTTCGATTTTTGTTTTTTTTTGTTGTCTCTTGGTGAACGTAATTTGATGATTGGTACGTTGCGTGACGGAATCGAATACGTTCTGCAGTAAAGAACTTTTAATATTGGATCGAATTGAATAGACATGCAAACTGCCATTCATTCAAAACATTCAGATGACCAAAAATGCGGGACACATAATAATTAGAATTGGAAAATTTAATGATGAGACAATATCTGACGAGATTTTATATCGAAAATTTAGGGCTTCCCATTGTGGAGCAAAAGAGATTTCACACATTTCAAGAGCGGAAGAGAAAAACACCAACGGAAAACATATAACATCAACTGATAATTTGTCAAAATGGAAAATTCAATGATGACACAGCAACAAATAAAAAAAAACGATTGAATTTTCATTTGACGTCGTCAATGACAGAAAAAATAATACATAATAATAATTTTCAATTAATTTCTCAAATTACAGTGACAAACGCTGGAGAGAAAAAAACGGGCGACTGTTTACAATTGTTAGAACTAATGCTCTTCTTGGTTGGCTCTTCACTCTTCATCTAATAATAATTACAGTCAATCAGTGTGAATATCCATCATTGATGCAGAATTGAAAAGCCAAATTGATTTCTTTCTATTGAGCACGGCCGCCAGCCGTATCGCCGTATTGATGGGCGGTAAAAATTATTCTTTCTTCTTCTTCTTCTTCTTTTTGTTCTTCTCCTGAAGCAAGTACAAAAAAAGACTGAATCACGTCAGGCCTAAAAATGGAATGTGGAATGGGAGATGAAGAGCAATATTCGATTTGTTACATTCGGTGTAACGAAGTTGTTTTTCCATAATGACGATTATTATCAATATGCTTTTTTTTTCTCATGATTTTATAGCATAATGCATGGGATCTAATGAACTGAACTAATGATGCTCTGGACTGAGCACATCAAGTATCAATCAAATTGACATCTATTGCTGATACACTTTTTCTGGCTCTTCGAATATTATTTTATTTTATTTTTTTTCGCTTCGCCTTCGGTGATGAAAGATAATTTGTTGCTCGTGCCTGGCGCGTTTTTTCTTTTAACTTTATTTTGTCGACAACGCGCGCGAGCCTAAAGTTCGGCTTATAAGTAATTTTTCTTTTTCTCGTCAATTCACAACGATTTTTGGAATAACGTTCGAATTATTATTTAGCAATTTATCATTGTTGATTTTTATTAAATTCGATTGTGTGAGTTGTACGGTCCGAAAAAATGGTATCGTATTAAATCCTCCATCGGATGGAAAACCAATACCAACCAATTCATGATGTTGTCAATCAAAAAGTAATTTATTTTCGTTTGTTTCCTTCTCCGCGAACGAAACAAAACGGAAAGGAAAAAATGGAAAGGAAAAAGTTTTCAGACTTGATTGAATTCTGTCATCGATTTTCATTTTCGTTTATTCATCGAGAATTAAGAATCGAGCGCATAATAATTTGTCGAGCCATTCACATGACATGATTAGCATGAATAGAATTTGCCTAAAAATTCCAATCGAAATGAATATATCAAACTTTGTGAGTCATCATTGCGATTCCCTGGGATGGTCCTATGGGAACAATATTCTTATAATTCCAATTTTATTTCAAAATGTCCAATTTTGTTTTCATGTAAAATAGATTGAGATCCAACAATTCCAAATGCTGGTGGAAATTGAAATCCATAATTAAGTTATGATTCAATTCACTGTTTATTATTAGTCCGCAGGATGACATTGCAATAATATTACTAATGATAAAAATGCGTAACATGAATTTCGAAGGAGGGACCGAAATCGAAGCATTAAGAAAGCAAACAAAAACTTTTCAAATAAAATAAATTTACATTTTAACATCTTAATTTTGGACAATTCATTCTCATTGGCAGCCGTAACTTGTAACTGGTCGTCAATTTGTTTTTATTGCCATCGACTTAAGGGAATTTTTTACTTTTGAAGCGAATCGAAAGTGCGGGGGATGTGAAATGAAATAAAGAAAAATTATAATTTATTCACCCGGAGCGAGTCTGGTCTTTGGGCTTTTGAAATTCTGATTAATTGATTTCACTTGTTATGTTACCTTTAGGAATAAAAATGAAAAAAAAAAAATTCATCAGGTGCCCGGACCCGAAAGTTTTATCTTTTCGCATCAGATTTTGGAAAAGGTCGAAACACACACAAAAACTAAAATTCAAATCGGAAAGTCGTATTGATCGAAGGTCAATTCCACACCTAGAATATATCAAAAGTTGTTTTACCCACCACATAATTCAGAATTTTGGAATAGCAATAAAATCAATTCATTTTGGAAAGACCGAATGACAACCAGTTCTATGGTTCGATACATGGAACGCACACATACAAATTCTATTAAATATATCCATATCACGCCAAATATCGTGGCAAATAGACGCAAATACTACCGTGTACAACAGTTTGATGCTTATTTTACGATAAACTTATTCTAATCAACCAAGCCATTCGTCACTTTTTTTTTCTTTATTCCTTTCCAAAAATCGATGGTACTTTTTTTTCCTTTCTTTCGATCCAAGAATGAAGCAGGGAATGAATGAAAACGAAGGAAAAATGTATTAATCTGATTATTTTTATTGGAAAAAATGGTATACGCGATACGCCAAACCTACGATGGCGTGATTTTCAATCAAGATAAAATAATTTCATTTGTTTTTCTTTTCTTTTTCAGCAATTTTCCTCTTTGGGTTGTTTTTTCGTAGTTTTTTATTTTCGATTCGGAACTTTGCTGCTGCCGAATGGCCGCAATCGAGTCGATTGGCTTTGTGGTGTATAAACGATCAATTAATGGAAAATTCATACATGTCACCAAATCAAATGAAGAAAAAAAAAATAAAACTGTGAATTTTTCTTTTTTGCCGTCAAACGAAAAACAAAATCCCAATTAAGTCATCAAACTCATGAAAAAATTCTTCTTTTATTTATTCCAATGCATTTTTTTTTTTGAATTCTCATGTGCCCCATTTCCATATCAATTCCAAAAAGTGATATTAAGTTAAATTTGAATAAAAAGTTTGAATCTTTATAATAGAAAAAAAAGAGAACACAAAACCCAAATAAAACAATTTCAAACCAGCACAAATTGATCGATCATTGGCCTTTTATGTCATTTCAAAAATGATTACCGATTACGACCTGAAACTATAATTATGCTCTTTTTTGTGTTCAATTCAAAGTCACGCTAAATGATTGTTAGCGACTTCGATTTATAGATTATTATTCTTTTCATATTCATGTATTCCACGAGAACCGAGTTTGGCAAGCACAACATACATATGAGCCCATATATGTATTCAATATTCAATGCAAATATTTTATTATTATTTCGAAAATTGTGTTGGGTAAATGAATTGTGTGGCTCTGTGTATTTGGTATTTGGGCAATTAAATTTAATCCATGTTCCATATGTTTGTCGGAGTTGGGGATTTCAGTTTGGGGTTTTATGCAAATCGCATGCATGTGGCTTTTGCGTTTTGTTCCGCATATTACTTTCTCTTTCGCTCTCTTTTTGGTTTTTTTCTTCTTCCATAAATTGGTAATTACCGGCTAATGATGATATTATTGATAAGTTGTTTACGCCAATCGATATGTTCATTCAATTGAATTGACTGAAATTAAATTCATTCAATTATGCGGCATATGGATCAAACGCGTTCCGCACAAATCGAATGAACCAACGAACAACTGTATAAACTTTGACATCAACTACAAACAACGATAATCATAATAATAATAATGGAACAGTAATAATTTCGACTTTGAAATTGTTTGTTTATTGTCGTACATCGAAATTTATTGATTTGCTGGCAAATGGTATGTATACCAGTTCAATATTACAACAATAACATTTCAAACAGTTTTATTGAATGTTGGCGGTTTGGTTGTCGTTGACATTGCTAATGGCTATAGAAGTTTGATATCATGTGAGCATATTTTTAGTTTTTTTTTTTTGGTATGTTTGCCAATAAATTATTATCATGTGAATTGTTATAACAAAACCGATTTGTTTTTCAATACAATTTTCAGAATCAAAAATGTATTTATTTGACGAAAGATAAAATATAATTGTTTTGTTATTCATCGATCGAGTCATGTGAGGGATTTCGTTGGTTTAAAATCAGGAGCAATGCAGTTCCGTTCTTGTTGATCAATCGAGTTGAATTATTACTATTATGTCGAATATAATGGAATTGTTTGCTAAAACTATTGTAACTATTTGAAATTTGAATATGCAATGCATTACCAATAAATAGCAAATAAATATGCGTTGATTTGCGACTTTTCTTTCAAAATTGTCATCAGAGATTTAATATGGCTGCCATTTTCTTGCCAACAAATAAAATTATTGCTGTCGAAATTATGGAATCATGGCTGTGACTTTTTGTTCCCGGTGAATTATTATTATAACAATGTTACACAAGACGCATACAGCAAAATTTTAAACGTCAGGATTATAAAAATTTATAATAATAATCGTGAACGTTGAAAAAAAGGAAGAAAAAAATTTCAGTCAAACTTTCGATAAAAATAGGCAGAAAGAAAGAAAGAAAGAAAGAAAGAAATATATTTAATGTTCAAGTGAAAAATGTGGTCGAACGTAATCTGATGACAATTTTTGAGTAATTAATTTTGTTGCAGAGTTTTTGTTGGCCGACAAAAGCAAAAGGGACGGCACAATTTTTTTGTATCTAGGATTAATTTAGTGTTTCATTTTATCAGGAAAAAAAGAAAAAAATGAAATACAGAATAAAAGAGCGTACATTCGCAAGAGCCTTACACACACACATTTACACATCGGAACAATTACGGAAGTGACAAAAAACAAACAGAAAGAAGTGCTCAAACTTCAAAGTTTTTCGGGGCCAGCTCTTTAATGAACAGCATTGCCGCCCGAAAAATTATATACAATTTGCTGTATTCATCACCATATCGCATGCGAATATATATTTAAATTGCAACAGTCAAACAAGACTGGCCAACTATAATAACTAAATGTTTGAATGGATTTTGTGAAATTTTGCGAATAAATTTTGGGGTCTTTATCTTATAGCTGGTTAGCGAAAAATGGTGATACGGATACTTTAATTCGATGCATTATATTATTCTAATTACCAAATATGTAAATTATTATTACTATTTTTTTTTATGTGTGAAAAATATGAATTATGATTGTGATGTTGCGATAGACTCTGAGGCACAAACACACACACACACATGCATTCACATTAAGCGGAAAAAAGAAGTCGTTTTTCATTCGCGTTTAAAATTTATAAAATTTCGTTTTTCGCGAACAAAAGAAACCTTTTTTCCGAACAATAACATGAAGAGACAAACTTTAATTCGCGGAATGGTGTAAATTTGTGTGTGTGTATGTGCGATTGAAATTCAAATTTTCAGCCTTTTGCCGAGAAAATGTTTCAGGAGAATTTTGAATTTTATGCATAATTATTTATGCTTTTTCTTTTTCAGGCAAATGGTGGTGTGTCGAGTCTTTGTCACAACCACATGCATATAAATTCTATTTTCACTTTGATGATATTAATAAGGGTAACAGCTTAATGACAATATCGTGTACAACAACATATCATTGCCAAAATGCGACGATTTTGTTTCTTTGTCTCCACTTTGGCTACAAACGATAAAATTTCTTTCGCACACATATTATACCAAAAAAAAACACACACACAAAGCCAAAAGAGCTTGTCATTGCGTTTGAAACAGATGAACATTTGCGAAAAACCACAAAAATAAATGTATCTCATATCATACAATTAAAAACCGTGCCACATGCATTCAATGTGTGTAATTTTCTAGATTATTTACAATGTTTCACGAAAAATTTTCTAAATGCAAATATGTTAAAAAGATATCGAGAATATATATTTTGTTAACGATAAGAATCTTTAGTTTAATGCCAACCACCAAACGTTGCCGACCCCAAAAGAAAAAAAAGCAACAGAACAACAGCAATCAGCAATATTTTGTATTTTGTTGAACGAAAAAAGAAAAGAAAACGAAGAAGAAGAACAAGAAGAAGAAGTCATTTTTGAATCCAGGGACGAATATACAATGCAAATTGCATCCAATTTTATTCATCCAAAATGCAAGTGTTGGTGCCTGTATGGGGAATATCATTTTATTATTATCTGTGATTTCGTACAGGTGAATGTTCTTTCAAAAATAAAATGAAAGCCTCGCTTTTATCGCTTTCAAAATTGAATGGAAAACTAGCGAACGTATTCCAAATCGAAAAGTTATTATTAAAGCAAATGAAAAGATTCACCAGATTTAAGATCTTTCATTTTCTTTCATCACATGCAATCGTAATCAATGTTCATTGGCCGTCAGGGGCCACAAACACAAATTTCATTTTTCAGCAGATGAAAAATCGACAAAAATTGCATTCACATTTCCATGACTGTGCACCACTTTGTGCCACCACACTTAAGAAATGAGAGTTAAGAAAAAGAGACAGAGTTTTTTCTACATGTATTTTATGGTTAATCGTTTATTTGGAACATCCTATTGAAAAATATTATAGTGATTATAATTGTTGTCTGTGGTGTGCCGCTGAGCCAGAGCCAAATTCACAGCGACAACAAAATACGAACGAAAAATGTATTGGCAATTGGCAACTGTATAATGTATTTGTCTTGTTGTGTATTGAAACGCCTCATAAACATCAACATTTATTACTTTTGAGGTAATGCCAAATGAACGATACGATTAAGAAAACAATGGCAAAAAGATATTGGCAAAAATTAAATTCAATTTTCGCTCTTTTGAGCTTGTGCCTTATATGTGTGTGTGCATGTCACGATTGCAATATCTTCCAATGAAACACGATTCGAAGCCAGTTACATTGCGCTATATTTAATATCGTACAATAAAATAATAATGAGATCAAAATTGAATGCATAACAGAAAAGAAAAATAAAATCCACTGTAAACTAATTGTTTTCGGTTTCAATTTCGATTTTGGTTAATTGAAATACGAAAATGAAATTGCTTTTAAACCGTAGCCTCTGTTAATAAGTAGACAAATAAACAAAAGAATCGATTCATAGTTTTTTTTTCGTTTTAATTTTTTTTTTGTCAATTATTTTCTTCTCGTTCAGCCGGCAAATGTGAAAAGTGTCAAGTGCTTTTTTCTTTTCTTTTTTTTCTGTTTGCTTTATTCTTACATGATTACACAAAATTCGAGTAATTTTATATTTTATAAGGAAATTTTTGGTTTTTTTTTTTATTTTGGGAAAGAAATTCTTTTTTTCCTTTGTACTTGAGTTCATTCGACGAAAACGATTCGTATTTCGGATTGCACACGCTGCTCTCAGACTGCAGCAATAGAGAAGATTTCTTATAAATTTTTGTTATTGTTAACCGAATAAATATTGCTGTTTGTTCATTGCACAGTCGTCGTGGCCCGATGAAATTCTTGATTTGTCGCCAAGATTCTTGAATCTATTGACTTGACAATGCGTTTCAATGCAATCAAAATACATACGCATGCATTTATAGCAATCGGTTGAAATATATCGGATGATATAGTATATCATTTATGGTCTGTGTAGCACAGTATGGCATTTTAGCATAGTAAAACAAGAAAAAAACAACAACAGCCTTTACATTCGAATTCAATTATAATTAAAAATGTCTCTTTTTGCCATTTTATCTTGAATTTTTCGCATTTTGTGCGAGTGAATTGAATGTGCGAGACATGATTGAACTGACATGACACTTTGCCATTTGACATTATTTATCTTTGAACTGATCGAATTGACATTGTACAGGGGCAAAAGCAGAGGCTACGGCACCGGCACCGTCACAATAATGAACTAGAGAAATATTTCCGAGGTTTGAAAATCTTTAATCGATTCAATTAACGACTGACAACGGATTCCGTATTATGAAGTATGAAAACATCAAAGCAAATCCAAAGTGGGCGACCAATTCTGATTGGACTAAATGGCTATTCAATCAATGGCAAGTCTATTTATATACCGCGATGAGTGGAACCAATTATGCTTGTAATATGTTCGGTTCGGTTATTTTGGGTGGTCATTTAAGCATTCAAAACAATCTATATACAGGAATAGTGGACGATAGATTAGGTGAATTTTCTTTTCTTTTTTGAAATGTTTCATCCAATCAAATATCGATTCAATTGCTTGAATATGCGTTGAATATAGAGCTGTCTCTTTCCATTTTCAATCGCGGTGCTATATCCATTGTTTTCTGCATTTGAAATGTATAGAAATGAACTTGGAACGGTCTGGCCATTCCAAATATACAACAATATTGGAATACTTTAACTATTTAAATTATTTTATTGATTGTTGTGCGGTTTGTGTATGGCTGTTTTGTTTTATAGTAAGAATCAAGAGCGCAACGGTTCAAAATTTCGGAAATATACAAAAATAGTAGTGTGGCCACGATATGAGTCATTAATTTCATTGTGGAGGCGTTCAAGCTGAACGCATTACGTTCTATATCGGCTCTTTTCATATTGTATATATCGAAATAAATATTATTCAATTCGGTGTGTGTTGATTTCTTTTCATTTCGGAATCAAATGTATGTCCACAATTTATAGGCATCAGTCCATTCGAAACAATAATAATAAAATACTGGCATAAAGTAGTCATTTAATTGTTGTGCATTTGAATCAGTGGAAAAATGTAAATTTTTTATTTTCGATTTTTATTCACACGAAACTATAAATATTTGACAGTGGCAAACACCAGTGGCGAATCAATACCTGCATCCATTTTGCCAACGTGTGGCTGTGTTTTGGCCAAGTGTTGGACATTTTTTTTTATTTTTATTAATTGTCAGTTGTCAGTCCGTTGGGAACAATTCGAGAGGAATGAACGCTTTATTATTTGGATTTTCAGCCATAGACCATTTGTGCTTCCAATTGCGCACCATTTATCTAACTTATTTATGTGTTCATTGAAAACGTTTCAACTTCGTACACCGTTCAAGGTGATGAGTCGATTTTATTTATTATTGAAAATTGTTTGATTGGTCGACAAATGAAAGCAACAATGCTGAAATTGTATTTATTTTTGCTTCTTTTCTACATTGGAATTGATTGAGGCGTCAGCCAAAATGATCGCATTAAAAAAAGAAAAAAAAGAATCAATTGTATTTTTCTCGCATCGGAATTCAACGAAAAACCAATAGACCATGGAAAGCCCGCATTCGAAAAATTTATGGTTATGTGTGTTAATCACTAAAATCCATCAAAATAGTTCAAGCCTTCTTCTTCCTCTTGTTACTTTTTTTCATTCTTTCTTTCTTTCTTGATTGTGTTTTCGATCACACGTTTCGAACTAATTGAACTTGTGTCAATTGTTATTCAGTTGTGTTTATTTTATTATTTTATTTTTACTTGTCTCTCTCTCTCTCTCTCTGTCCTGCATCGTGTTTTAACTGTTTGATTGTGGCTTTATGCTTTGTTACCTTTGGTTAAACTCCCTTTGTTCTATCGAAGAATGTATGATGTGTTTTTCTTTATCGAATTCGTCTGTCAACCGGAACCGAACCGAACCGAACCGAACTTAACTTTTCTTTAATGTGATTCCGTTGTTTGGGTGTATTATTCAATGTGCGAAGATTGTGATTTGTGTATAATTCATTCGTTCAACAAAACTTGCGCCAAGCAAATGGCAATAAACACAATCTACAATTCAACACTCTTCGAGCAAACGAATTCGGAATTCAAAATTCGAACAATGATCACTTCAATTGTTTTTTTTTCTTTTCGGGTTAAATGATTGACTAGAAAACGCTTTAAAGCAGACAATGATGCATAATTGTTTTTCAAATGAGGCAAAAAAAAGAAACCAACAAATACTTGTAATGAATTAATTGACTATTTTATGCCTAACAATGGCAAAAAAGCGATACAAAAGGAAAAAAAAACACACACAGAAAGAAAAGAGTTGTTCGAAATTGAATTGAATAGGAATTTGAATTGGATTGGTTGTTGGGTAGGCAGAATAGAAAATGAAATAATATTTCCGAATGGTTGAGTTCTACGGGCAAACATCTTAATGGTACTCAATTCTTTGCTTCCATATTCTTGAAAAATCGATTTCGAATTGAACGCCCAAATGATTCATTTGATTTGATTCATCATCATTTTTTTTCAAATTTTTTTTTTCACGTTAAAAGACAAAAGACGCCACTTCGCATCGGTCTCATATGAATTTGGATCGGTGCCAGTAAATTTCATTTTTTTTTTTTTTGGTTATTGTATCCATTGCTCCGTTTGTTTAATCCAATTTTGTCGAATGTCGATGATTTGAATGTTTTCAAGTTCATTGAATTGAAAATGAACACTGAACACTGATGCGAGAAAAAGACCTTTTTTTTGTCTCCACATGTATTATTAATATTTCTGAGCTGCTCGAAAAATCGTCCAATAAAGTAAACTAACGTATAATATTTTATCAAACAATTAACCTTCCATCGAAATTTATTGGATAATTAAATCGTATCCGTTTATATCTATAGAATATTTTGAAGTCATCTTATGTCTCGGGCCTCAACTCGAAGCGATATCGGGTTCATTCTGGTGTGCTAAATGGTATATTAATAGTCGTTGGCGATTGTCCGAATGTGTGCCTCCGTCGTTGTTGTTTGTTCGATGCATGCACAATGTAATAGTTTTGGCCCCGAAAGTATCAAATTTTTGGGATGAAATGGCAATTATCACTATTTAAATTTTCCAAAAACAGTACACATTTTTCACACAGTGAAATGACCTCTTTGCCGGGTGGATGTGAGATATGAGAGAAGACTTTAAAAACCCTTTTTCGGTTCTTTTTTGAATGGATCTCGTCCACCAAATTTTCCACAAATAATTGAGGTACTTAGTTTATCTATTTCGTTCCGAGTCAAATACATATATCATTTGACCAAACGACATCGAATTACATGCCATTAGTGCAACGATGTTCGGCTCCTTCAAATCCAATCATAAACAAATGGTACATCCCTTTTCTAATTTAAAATCCATATACAATATACGAAATGGTCAAGCCAGGGTCGTCTGTCGGTTTTTCGAGACCGATTTTTAGTTTTCGAAATCCTATCGTTAGAGCACCTCATGCCTGTTTTGGTGCCGAAGCTGCTTGAATTACATATTCGAAATCGATCCATTTAATCGACATCATATTACGAAATGAAACAACAATGGACATTAACATCGTCATTAAGCATGTGTGCAACTATTTTCC
>GL501485.1:520445-541055 GCA_000149185.1 Mayetiola destructor | reverse complement strand
GGATGCCGAACAAAAAAAAAAAAAAAGAAAGAAAGAAGGGGGTATGGAAAAGATATCAATTTCGAGGATATGTCGCTATGGTGAATTATATTCGGTCATTGTATTCAACCATTCAGATTAATATTCATTCTTCATATTCTATCGTATACGAGAGATATCGATTGCCGTATATTTATCACATTAATCAATATATGTACGAATTTTTGGTTCGGCTTGGCGTGACTTGGCTTCATTTCGAATGAAATGATTTCAATTCCAGAAATGAAATATCAAATTTGATTATAAGCCATTTCGTGGTTCGATGGCTTAAATGATTTTCTGTGCTGTGTTGCCTTGCCAGTTGTATAGTATGTATAGTATGATGAAAGACTAAAGATCAGTTTTCGATACTTGGACTCTGGTAAAATGGCTTTATGGTCATACATAATGTATATAAATCTTCTTGATTAATGAATTTATTCAAATTTTCCAATTTTGTCATTTGAAAATGACCAAAATCACTTTTCGTTGGTTATCACAAACTGAATATCACAATTGTACATTTGAATGCTTTATTTTATGACCATTTGCACGAAATTCACCAAAAGACGTTATCATCGATATATTATATGTGCATTACGTGCATTTTGGGTTTGTCACAATGGCTGAACCACTGAAAGAAACAATGGATCCGAAAACAAGTTTGAACCTTTGGATTTTCCATATTACCGGAAATAGTTCACAACATTGTTTAACCGAATCGTTTTGATTATGAAATATTTATGTGCGTGTGTGTGTGTGTGTGTGTGTGTGTGTGTTGGTAACGATTCATGGTCCACACGATCCATAGACCATCATATTTTATCTTGAAATTTACAATAATAACAACAATTGAATGATGCATTTATGCATTCAGTTTTGTGAGATTTTCCTTTTGGGTTTGGATGTCCATATTGAAACTACCGATACCGATTACATGGTACATTGAATTTGTGTTTAAAATGAATATGTTTTTGAACACAAATGACTACTACTATCAGTACAATTCGATAGTGACAACAATTAATGCAACAAACATTGAATTTATTCTTAAAGACAATTCAATTAAGTTATAGATTGAAATCACGAAACCATAGATTTTGGGTATGCGTTGTGGTCCATACCATTTAACAAAATGCCATTGATAACAAGAATAATAGTAGCAAATGTCTAATGTGCCTTAAGGCCTCTAAATGCAATATGTTTTGTTGTGTATTACTGTAAAATTGTGGCCAATGATTGGATGTGTCGTACATTTGTGCGTTGGGCGCCTTAATTAAAATGAATTGATTTTGGATTTTCGGTTTTATCTAATGTGGCATTGAACAGCGCTGAAAATCCATTCTAATTTATTTGTCCGGAAATATTTCATATTTCACATTGGAAAACGAAAATGATTTTTTGGGGGTTTTCATCAACATTGTACTTAACAATGGGAACAAAGAGTCATATTTCATCTGGATTTGTAATGTGGATTTCTTGAATCCTATCCATACTGTCCATTATCCAAACGATCGAACTATTGATTTTCATTATTATTAGCATTTTGGGAATTTTGGTCTGAAAATTCCGGCATGAAAACGAAAACTTATTGAAACTTGGTAATTTGGCCGTAATGATTTAATCAAATACTAGCTTTGATTTTGGCCAGTGTATCGACTGTTACTGATACAACGAATGAGATTAAATGATTGTCATAATACGACAACCGACCAAAAGTATGGCTAAAACTAAACAATGCAAATAAAACGAATGTCGTGTGTTTGTCTTGTTATCCAGGGATTGTTGTTTTGTGTATTGAGAGCGTCATTTACATTTTGTAAAGTTTCATTTAAAAACCACCGTTTGGTGCCCTAGGAATCTATAAGAGAAGGAACAGCGAAACGTGTGCGTGTGTGTGTTATGTTTTACATAAACAACAACAACAACAACGGCAACAGCATTTTAGGCATTTTAGCCACAACTGCGGATTCTCTACAATCTCAGAGCCGTCGGCCAACCGTAGTTTGAGAAACAATATTTACTTGTGTATTTGATGAGGGTTTTGTGTTCAATTAATGATACACGAACAAAACAATGGCTCAACAAAACCCATTGAAATTGTATCGATAGTATGGAATATGGAATACATGTGGGCGACATACGACCAAATATTTAAACGATGAATTGATGAATGCTTATTCGCCACGTTCGATGAGTGTTTTTGGTACATGTGAAAAACATGCAAATGCCTGTTTGAAAATTTCATTCTGTCTTATAATGTGTGTTGATTCTCTTTAATCGATAGAAGTGTTTTGTGCCGTGCCGATTAAAACCAAAAACCAAAATGTTTGACCAACATTTAAGAATTGGTTGGTTCGATGTTCGATGTTCGGTGGCTAAAGTTAAACTTTATGTTATTTAACGATGTTGATTGGAATTGCTTAGGATCAGGACAAAAACACACTCTCACTACATACCATATTTTCAGATGTAAACATGTTTGACATATACACACAGACACTTTGCTGTCGCTCAAATTGCCGAAAATCAGTCAAACGTTTAGCCATTGAAATGGAAAATGGGATTGATGTTAATCATTTGATTTTGTTCAAACACATTGAAACATTGAGCATCGAGCATCGAGTACCGAACACTGGTGGATTTTCTCTTTTGTTTGAACAAGTTTTTGGGTGACACGGCACTGTGATTGGTTGGTGCCGGAATCAACTAATTTGGGTTCTCATTAACCCAGGTGAATCGTATTTGATACCACTAATTTTCAGAACATTGTCTTTTGTTTTTCCATTTTTCATGTACATTCAGTAAATCAATGAATTTCCATCAAAATTGAGATACAAATGAATTTGATGTCGGCGATTTTCGCTTGACTGCCATTCAGCCATCATAGCTATTGATAATGTCGCATCGGAATGAGATGAAAAGGGGAAGGAAAAACCATAGAAACCATCCGTATGGCCCAAGATAACAATGATGAGGATGATGATGAAACACAAAAACCGAGAAAAATTGAAAGCAGTTACATTTGGCTATAATCGAAAATCCACTTGAACAATTGGCAAATAGGCAAAATCGGCAATGAACGGGAGAGGAGAGAAGGGGGGCTTATGATGATGAGTGGACGCAAATATTTTAACCAAAAAATGAATGCAATCAGATGAAAAAAAAAGAAGGAAAAAAGGGTTAGATGTGGACAATGAGCATAAAGCATAAAGACTAAAGAGTGAATTGAAGAGTTGTATTATTGCCGTCGATATATTTTTCATGTTTAAAATTTTCGAAAAACGAACCCAACAATTCGAATGAATCGAATAAAAATGCCAAAAAGGGATTAATTCATTTCTCAATGCAAATTTCATACATATCAATTTGGTTTTCATTTCATTTTCTTGTTTGTATGAATGTCCAACGTTCATATTCATCATAAATTTCATTTATTTTTTAAGGACAATAAAATCATTGATGCGTTTTCATAATTTGTTCGAATCTTTTGCCCGGCATACACACAACACTTGTGACTCTCCTTCACATGATCCCGCACATGGTTTGGTTCAGCATACGTTGAAACCCTTTTTTTGGTTGCCTCTTTGTTGAAAACGAAAATTCGCTTCGCTCTCATTCCACTTTGATCAAAATCATCCACAGGCTTGGGTTCCTGGGTTTCTCGATATGCGTGTATGTGTACTTTGTGCTTGTATATATCTTTGCGCTTCAAGGACTATCCTTATGGATGTAAATATGAATGTCGTATTATACAAATTATCTCTCTCTCTCACTCTGTGTTTCGGTTTCGATTGAGCAACGGGATGTATCATTCGCGTGAATATATAAACTCGAATTTATCATCTATAATATTCGTTTGGTCTGTTCGATTTACTGTTCGAAATTTATTTCGGAAAGGGCGCAAAAAAAGGTATTCGTGACCGTATCACACCGTATCAAACAAATCTCTCACATTATTTAAAATAGTATCGTACATGTGTCAAAAATATATAAATATTGGTTCGGTTTGGTTTGGAATTGGAAATTTCAATCTTTTTCACATTTCGTCTCAATGTTTTATAGACTTCAAAAGCCGAAAATATGCACCACATGCCCAAATAGAATGTGTTCGACCATAGACCATAAAACCCAAAAGCCCCTCAGCCCCGCACAATTTTCAAGGAATGTCGCATATCATTCCGAAAAGATATCCACATATAATAATTTCGAAAAGAATAAGCGAAAAACCTTATCTAACATTGGTAAAAGTTGTTGTGGTGGCTTTTCTCATTTTCAAACGATTTCAATTCAATCCCTCCGGCAAAATAATTTCTCAATCGGCCATTACACAATGATGTTCATGTAAGCGAAAGCGAAAAAAAAAACAAAAATATATATCCACCAAAGGCTTCACCATATTATTATATGGTAAATACATATAAAGTATGATGCAAGGAGACGATGGTGGGTCTTGATGCCATCATTTTCACCAATAACAATACCACCGTTTGACTGATGGATTTGCCATCGGAGATACGCTGAAAAAAAAACAATCTTTTTACATGTGCGGCTAGGCAATGCGACAAAGTTTACATATTATTAATAAATATACCAAATGTATGTATTGTTTGTATTGGAATATGGAATATGAAGACTGAAAAAACACAATGTATGGCATTGCAAATTTGAAAGGAAAAAGAAGAAAAACAAGCATGTTCCGGTGCTTTCGGGGACAAAAAGATCTCTGTTTCGGATCCCTTTTGTTTACCAGTTCTTGTTGTCGTTACACTTTTGGACTCTCTTTACGGTGATACGGAATACGGATTATAATCATTTTGTAAAATATACAAATATATCTATGTGAAAAATGTAAAAAATTTGAATGCTTCAATGTCATTCGGATTTTCCGTTTGCCATTCAGTGAACGATTGTTGTCTATGTTCAATTCTTTTTGTCATTGTTGTTGTTGTTGTTGTATGGAATCGGTGGTTTTGTTTTTATGATGACTGTCAGCCACCTACTATTTTCATATAAGCTACATCATTTAATATTTATTTCTCTTTCTCATCTTTTATTTCTTTATACATAAAAATGGATGTGTGTATGGATTGGGGGCGACATGGTTTTCTATATAGGTTTCATTGTCGATTGCTAAAATGCCAACCACTTCAATGAACCAAATGAGAGAATGATGATTCGATATGGCATGACATGGCACGGTATGGCTACGGTTTCGTTGTCATAACGAATGGGTTTTCTCATTCTAGTTTTATAAGATTTTTACATTTGGAAAATTTAACGATTTTTTTGTCTTCTCTTTCTTTTTTTTTGGATCCCAACTAGCACTACCGATACCTCCATATTCATATTCATATTTTTGGCATTCTTTATCGCATATATAATTTATATATAAATTTTTTCTATTTTGTTCGGCGCTCTCTTTTTGTCGGTTTGCAGTTTTTGTCATTCTGAAAACTCTTACCGATTGCCCGAATCGAGGCCGGATTCGATCCGAGAAAAGAGAAATATTGTATATGTTTGTCCGAATTCGTGTATCATTTCAAAACCGTTGCATTTTTTTTTTCTTCGTATGATCGGTTAATATTTGAAGTTTTTAAGGTTTCTCAAATGGGCAAATGTTTGTCAGTGTTTTTTTTTTATTTCGTTTGCTTCTGTTTAATTCAAAAGTATTGAAAATGGTCACTGTATTATTTATGTGTATATAAAAATATTCGTTTGTGTTCGAAGGATGATCTCACACCAAATCGTATTTATTACGATACATGACAAAAATTGTACCCAAAATAAAAAAAGGGTTTTTGTGGAATTAATAATAATTAGCAGGAGAAATCGAAAATACGCGGCACACCAAAAATAACGCAACAACAATGCATTGAATCGAAAGAAATATTTTTGATGTTTGAATTCAAAACCACTGCCTCAAATCCTGATCTCCGTATGTTCTCATTCATGTCGATTTTAATTTTTTCGGTTGTTATTTTAGATTGAATGAGCCATTGCGTTGTTGAACGCAAAGGAATGGCCACACACACAACGAGAGAAAAAAACCCCAAATTTGTATTGCAAAAATTATGCTTGTTTTCGGAATGAAAAACAAATGTTTACGAAAAGAAATCGAGCAATGGCCGAATTCGTTTTTTCGTGTGTGTTTTGTCTTTCGCTGGAATCGGTTTTGGACAAAGGCGATTCATTGTATTCACAAAGACTCTGAATATGAATAGTGGTAACGGAAGGCATTGTTTTCAACTCTTTTCGTCTGAAAGAAACAGAGCTTTGTGTGATTCGAGACTGGATTTTTTGTCATTTCAATTTTGGTTGATATTTTTTTTTTGTGAATGGAAAACCCTTTTTTTCTGTTTTTGTTATCTGCTGAGGCTTTCGAATTAATGTTCGTTATTTCGAATAAAAACCAATGAACTAAATAAAAGACGAATAATATAATGCCAATAAATTGAATCAAGTCCGTGAAATATTTCCAGTTTTAATTTGAATAATGCATTCATTACCGGATATCGGCTTTCACATCAACCCCTTTCCGTATTTCTTTCGGTATTCGTTTGATACAATGTACGGACAATGGATCCGGATGGAGGGGAAAAGGAAAGAAAAATTGAAATGTAAAAGAGATATGCGTTTCACATTCATAACGCTGATGCCATTCAAAGATGTTTCCATTCATTTGAATTTGCATAAACAGAAAAAGGCGAGGAAGTTGCGTATTACATAGACGTATGGATGATGCGTTACATTTGACTGCTAAGCACTGTGGGGATGTCATGGGATGAGTTTGAAGATCAAACTGCTCATTCTTTGTATTGGACGCAAAAAAAAGAAAAAGAAAAAACCAATCATTAAATTAATCGTTCCGGTTTTTCAGAATAAGGGCAAATGATAGAAATCCGTGTCGATTGTTATTTCAAGCAGAACGAAAACTATACGAAGGGTAAGATAATTCGATTCAAGAGAATATTTCCGAATTAAATATAAAACAAATTGCGAAATGCCGAATGTCGAATTTCGAATACCAAATGCCATATCGACATATTCACAAATGATAACAATGAGCAATGAACATTGAACATTTATCCGCCCCTTATTTTTGTCATTTTTGTGCCTAACTTGAGAAACCAGAAGATTTGTTGATTGCAAATGCCATTTTGATTCCCAAGCTTATCGTTCACGACAAAATGATTTTATTTTAAAATTCATTGGAAAAAGCAACGATCGATCCAGTATTTGTGTGTGTGTGTGTGTGTGCATTTGAAAACTTTTAATTTTCAAACAGAGGAAATATAATGATGGCATGCTCGATGCTTAACGCCTGATATTCCTCATGCATATTCATCTAATTTAATTTTCTATCAAACAATTCCGTTTTCAGATGAAGACAGTCTCTTCCAAACAGAAGGATAATAATGAATCAAAATCGAAACAAAATACATGTTCAGAAACAATCCGTTATGTCTCCCATTGAATATATACTAATACATTTGAATTTGGAGATGAAAATAATAGAAATAATCCTTTTTGTTTTTTTCGGGTATGCATGTTTTCTAATGCCACTCATCAACAACTTAATCAACGAAACAGAATATGGCTGACAAACAATATGAAACGGCTGTTCGATTTCGTCGATTATTTTACATTTCAATCGCGTTCATGTGTGTTTGCGCATACATGTGATATCGTTCGATATTGTTAGCATAAGACTTTGACTTCGTTCGAACGGGGTAAATTTCTAAATTATACAAAAACAAATCACTAACTTCAATACATAAGACAAACATCAGCCGCACATATTTCATCTTATTTCCCATATTATTACAATCATCACGCACATACAATGCATGCATTCATTCAATATATTCAACGATATTTGTTATTGTGGCAAAAACTTCTGGCGCAAGCTGATTATTTTATTGAATCGGAAAATAGGAAAAAAATTATTTATGATAATTTATTATTATCATTTTCATCTTTGGATGTGACAATTCACAGGCGAAAATTTACGTTTGACAACGTTGATTATTAATTGTCATTTGATATTCAAATTTATAAATAATTCAAAAATTTAATTTTCAAAATCGTATCGTTGATGAATGGAATCCTTGGTATATGTGTGTACAAGTGTACACTCGAATCTAAATTATTAAAATGCTTACGAAATTGCGAAAATGGCATGAATTGTGGATGTCTTTCTTTTCCGATTGGGAATATGTCTTCACCCTCATCACAAAATTATTATCATCATTCGGTTCCGAATTTTTCATTGTGAAAATTGATGTTTTAAAATATTCAATGTTTCCGAAAATAATTTTGTTCGAGAAATGAAACAGCACACGTATTAAATCGAAATACAGTATCATAGATTTGGTCGAAAATGATTGTTGTTGGTGAATTTTCCGAACAGAAAACGACACAAAATAAATTTTTGAAAAAGGAAAAAGTTGAAATTTTCATCGGTAAATTATGTCTGCGGCAGTGTGGAGTGTGTATAACTTTATTCATTGGAGTATTTTTTTTTTCGGCTTATTTTATTTTATACGATATGACACGATACAAGAGATACGAAACACAAACTGTGAGACGAAGTAAATCATCGATTCATATTTTCGGTTCCGTTCCATGGCAAAATGAGATTAA
The DNA here is from genome assembly GCA_000149185.1 of Mayetiola destructor. Classification (NCBI taxonomy): domain Eukaryota; kingdom Metazoa; phylum Arthropoda; class Insecta; order Diptera; family Cecidomyiidae; genus Mayetiola; species Mayetiola destructor. The sequence goes on along the minus strand of GL501485.1, from coordinate 532,391 downwards.
TTTTGACAGTTTGAAAATAATTCAGATGCAAAACGACCACTAAATAGAGCAAGTATATGTTGTCTTCACCCTCATCACAAAATTATTATCATCATTCGGTTCCGAATTTTTCATTGTGAAAATTGATGTTTTAAAATATTCAATGTTTCCGAAAATAATTTTGTTCGAGAAATGAAACAGCACACGTATTAAATCGAAATACAGTATCATAGATTTGGTCGAAAATGATTGTTGTTGGTGAATTTTCCGAACAGAAAACGACACAAAATAAATTTTTGAAAAAGGAAAAAGTTGAAATTTTCATCGGTAAATTATGTCTGCGGCAGTGTGGAGTGTGTATAACTTTATTCATTGGAGTATTTTTTTTTTCGGCTTATTTTATTTTATACGATATGACACGATACAAGAGATACGAAACACAAACTGTGAGACGAAGTAAATCATCGATTCATATTTTCGGTTCCGTTCCATGGCAAAATGAGATTAATTTTGACAGTTTGAAAATAATTCAGATGCAAAACGACCACTAAATAGAGCAAGTATATGTTGAATCCGGAATCCGGAATCCAGAATTTGAATTGAATGTATATGAAATTTAAATTCAATATGTATTAAAAACTTCAACATCAAACCAATTCATACCAAAAATTGCACATGCATGGAATGAGTTTGGAAACTGGAAAAATGGTAAGAAATGGTATACAAATCCATATTTTCATAATTTCATACAACAAAAACAATAGTCAAAGTGAACGACTTTGTCTGTTCCTTCTGAACACTGTTCATATTAATCCATTCACAGATGGATACAATATTTTCAATTTAATTTATTTCAATTCGATTAAAATGTCAAAATTCAGGCAATGGATTGCTGGTTGATGGTGTCTGGTTGTAAGAATATAACACTCAAAATAAATCTATATATAAAATTCAACTCGTTCAGTTGTATGGAAGACTTTCGGATGGTTGGTGGTTGATTTTTGCTCGAACATTAAAAAACTGAAAACTTTTATTACGATCGAATCGGCACCACAACAATTTGAGCTTTGGATCTGGTGAATTCGACTCTTCGGCACTGATGAGTTTGAAAACATAAATTTTTCGATTTTTCTCCTTCTCTCAAAAAAATAATAATCATATGTTGCAGGCTCCGAGCAGGGCTGAACAGTTGAACAGAAGATGGATGCAAATTAAACAGTTTTTGTTTCGTTTGAATTAATTCTTTTCGTTGGTTGATCCATTGATTCAGTTTTTTGTTTTTTGTTTTTTTTTGTTTACGCCTGGGAAATACATAGAATAAATTTATAATATGAAGAAATATGAAATGAATGACAACCAAATTAAATACATTGAAATTGGGTGCAGTTATTATTTATGAGAATGTGTCTGTGTTTGGCGCACACACAACAAACACAGAAAATAAAATGTATGCACATTTTTCGAAACGGGTAAGAAGTTTTATTGAAATTGAATTGTAATTTGTAATCCAAATGAATCAGTAAACCGTATGGGTTGTGCAAATGAAATCAATTCAAAGAACGAACAATTTTGGGACAATAATAATAATAATAATAATAATTCTTGTGCCAGTCGGCTTGGCACAATGGCAGAAGAATTCTCTCATATCAACTGATATTCAATTTTCCTTTTGTCAAACAGGAGAAAAATGAAAGAAACAACAACACAACACAATATTTCATCATTTTGATTCATCCAGAGAATATTAACGGCTGCATAAATATGTAGTGCATGTACACTCGACGTTCAAATTTTGAGCTTCACATATTTTCAATGGGATACTGATTGAATGATGACTTTATCTCTAATTTTGTAGTGCAAAACGTGCGCGCTTTCAACGCATTTCAAATGTCAAATGTTTAACCGAATGAAAAACATATAATAATCATAGTTTAATAATATTTCCAACAAAATTCCATCCAACATCCCCAAATCGAATCGACAAACAGCAGATATTTTCAACCGAATTCAATTTGAAATCTACACCTAAATTGATCGTTTCCTTATTTCAATTCAATTTTACTTAAAATGACAATACACAAAACAATTTGCTGCGGTTGTGATGCCGTTTTTTGGAAATAAAACTACTATTCCGATTTGTTGTGTTTAACTGATGGAGTTCATTTTATTTGTTTAATCTCAATATTTGATTATCGCTCTCATTCTTTCTTGGTCCCCCTCTCACTAACTCGCATTTCGTTTACTGGAATATAATTTATGTTGGTATAATTTTGAATAGCTTGTTATTTGTCTGCTCATCAGTGATTTGGAAACTTTCCTTTCGTTTAATGCCATCGCTATATTTTATTGTATGCAATGCGTCTGGTCTATATATTCTATAAAAGTGATTTGGCATACCTATCGATTTACACATTCATTCTTCATTCATTTGTGTGCTCGCTTACATTTTGAATTGTGTGTATGTTCTCATATCTCATATCTCATGTATGTTTTGTAAGTCGTTCGTCTATTCCATCATTTAGATTATTTTGTTGCGTATAAATTTCTCGAAAATGTTCGAATTTGTAACCATTTCTGTGATCTATTCGATACTTTTCGATGAATGTAAATGCTATTGGCACTGTGCACAGTTTGGACCAAAATGCCAATCCACCAAGAACCAAACCCGGTTGACATAAATAAATATACAACAATATATTATTCTTCATCGTCATCGTCGTCGTTGTTGTTGTTATTGTTGGTTCTCGATATAGATGAGACAATGCAATGGCAATAATATTTAGCTCATAGCTGGAATTTTAAACGGGCTGTGATTTCTGGTTTTTAATAAGTGTGGGAATGTCTATGGTAAAACATGTCTTCATAATGTTTGTATTGTGTATAAATATACAAAACGCACCATACATATATTCGATACGAACACTGAACACTGAACTCACTGAACTTACTGAATCACATTTGTATCTCTAATAGATTAATGTTCGCCAAAACCTCTCATAAACTAAAGCCGATGTGTTTTTATATATTGTATACGTTTGGTGTGTGTGTGTGTGTATAGTAAATTTGCGTTTGAACGTGATGCAGTCAAGCATCAGAAGGAGCCATTCTCGAATCTCGAACGTAGAAAAGTAGGATGAGTGGTGATTTTTCAGAGCTATACATTGACAGAAAAGAGCCAGGAAATCAGGAATGATGAAAAATGCTTTGCTCATTGTGATTGTTACATAGAACCGAAAGTGGGACAGACGCAACGAATGATATGAATTTAGTGAATATGTAAAGCAATATGAACTCCGATAACAATTGAACAATGAATAATAACAATAAATAAAAACCAAAAGACCAATGAAAGCTCAAAAAGCTATTGCTTATGATAGATAAACCGTTTTTCAAATTGGCTGCGGTAAAATATCACGAAAAGTACACACATGCAAAATTGGTAAAACGATCAAAACTTTTTTGAGTACACATTGCATAGCATAGTCAATCCCCAGCCGCCAGTTGCCACAAAACAGCTTAATGCCGGATAAGTTCTTGTCTTCGGAGAAAAATTATAATGAACGTGTGCGGTTTTGTCACATACAAATACACACTCATCTCGAAGAGAATGAGAATGAAGGAAAAAACCATACCTTCGCAATACGGAAGGAATTCAGCATTTGAGTACAATTCGGTTTGTCCCGAAATAGTTTGGAAAATCATGCACAAAAACTTTGATCCAATGACAAAGTACGCATCGTTTTACAGATAATAATAAAGTGTTGCAATCTGCTCGATTACAACAATTCATAAAATCTGTCAAGGCCAGAATGGTTATTGGATATGTGTGTTTGTATGTAATGCAAAGTGTGCATTGTGCATCATTGAGTTGCAAAAACCCGAAAAAGAGTCGAAACATGTGCGAACTGTATATTGATACATTTTCATCGAAATGATACATGCATTCGTTCATTTTATGCCATCAATTTATTTGGTGTTCACACACACACACACACACACACACACACAGTAAGTGAACTCGTCCGATTTGTTGTGCAGCCACAAATCGGAGCAATAAACATTGAAGAATTGCAATGCACCATATGAATTGTGCATGATGCATATGAAAATGTGCATTTGTGATTGTTGTTTCATCAAGGTTTTGAACAGAGCATATTGCATGTTTAGATTCATGACACAAAATATACGGTATTGCATTTTGATTCCGGTCGAATATTATGCAGAAATGGAAATTTCCTTCCAATATTTTATTTTTTTTAATTTTTTCCTTTTTTTTTCTTGCTTTGCTTTCTACATTCAATTTTGATATATTATTTGAGGCAAATGTGCAATATGCATCATACATGCATTACACCATATTGGCATAGTCCATTTGACTTATGACAATTCAACCGCTTGTGACAATTCCAAACCATTCAATAAATAAATCAATTTAATATATCTAATTCATTTTGTTTGTTGTAAATTGAACATTGGCATTCAAATTGGAATCGACATCGAAATCGGTATGGATGTGCCATAAATGGCTGAAATTGTAAACGAAAGAGCCAAAATCGAACAATGGCATCAATGTGCATATCCAATATGCAGCCCTCTCAAACCATCGTATCCAAAAATACGTACATGCACCAAACCGATTACGGTACACTAATCAAATCGTATTACAAATTATATAACTGGCTCGTTACACATAAACCAAATGGCAATGGACAATATTCACGCACTCATGCCATCACATCCATTCGGTTGGTCTGGTTGAATTTTGAATATCGCAGACGGTCCAACCGACAGCAATCAAGTAAAAATGTGAAGAAGGGAAAAAAAGTGATTGGATTGCAGTTGCATGTGATGAAAATGATGAGAAGTTCCATCAACAGCGGAAAATTGAGAAAGAAAAAGAATGCAAACGGGCAAAAAGAGACACAAGTGATTCAGATTGATTGCTTTTGTTGTCGTTGTTTATATTTTATTCGATGCTCACACAATTTCAGACTATTCGATTGTTGTATGGAGTTGATGAAACAAACCGGATGCAGTAAATTGTGCCCAGTTAAAGAAATTGTGGGAGAAATTGGTGGTTTTTTTTCTTCTTCTTCTCTCTGTTCATAGAAACTTCACTGTCTCTCTTCATCCATTCTGTTATATTTGTTTCGATCATATCGTTTGATTGTTGATTGCAGTGAATCTTGGGTGTCAAATTGAGAATAATAACAAAAATTTCTCAATCTTTTGCATGCTCAATTCGATGCGCGATTGCGATAGTTGATGTTTTGAAAGAAAGAAACAAAAAAGAAAAATGAAGAGAACAATGTTTGCTTTATCTGGAATCTGTTGCAAAGATCTGATTCCGATTTAACGGCAGAAAATTGCAATAAATTCCATCATTAATCTTTTGAATATAGAAATTTAACAAAAAAAAATTTTGTGGGAGAATTGTGATGAATTTTATTGCATTGCATAGCATGACAGTGTAATTACTTTCAGACATTTGCCGTTAAATTTATTGGAGTCTCACGTTTGCCAATCATAAATGAAATGAGGAAATCCAGTTAAAATTTGCTAGACGCATTCAAAATCTTATGATCGATATAATAATAATTTGCAAACGAATGCCAGTTTCAAAATGCAGGTAAATGACAGGAATCGCGGTCAATAAATGTAAACCGAAATCGAATTTTCCTTCAAAATGAAATTATGTAATTACAATCGTTTCAGTTGTTGCGGTTTCAATCAAAACAGCCATAAATTCCCTTAACAAGTTAACCAAGCGTTAAAAGGCATCCATTTCCCATTTTATCATCAGCTATTTTTTTTTTCTTCTTCTCAATCTTCTCCTTGGCAATTTATAATTCTATTAAAAAGGAATCCGTTTTCAATTTGTTATTATTCGGTGGAAACACAAATCGGAACTTGAAACCCGATTGATACAGTCAAAGCCCTTGTCAAAGAGGCATTTTTTTTTCTCCTCTGTCATCAATTTCAATCGGAACTAGTCGTGCATAATGAACACCCTTAAATTTCGATTTGATATGAAAAGTCGATGCAAAAAAAGACCGAAAGAAGGAAATCAAAATAAAAAAAATTATTCAGTCATTTGCTTCGGTAATCAATCGAAAATTGCGTTCCACTTTTCATGTCACTGATAAAAACAAGATAAATTTCACTTTAAAATTGAAATGAGGAAATTGAAAAGACACGAAAAGTGGATGTAATGAAGAGAAGCGTGCACGTGATACATTTAAAGCAGTTGAATTAATTTTAAAAAGATCATTCAATTAAGACATTCATCTTTATTGTAATGAAGAGGGAAAGAGAAAGAGAGACAGCGATTCAATCTCATTTTCATCTGGACGTACTCGAATGGATTTTTTTTCCTTCTGAAGAGGAGGGCAATTCAGGGTTTATGCTGGTTTTTTTTTTCAATCGCATTCGCTGTCATCTCATTTACATTAGAACTGTGGCCCTCTCGTTGCTCCTCTTTCTCACTTTGTGAATTTTTATGATCTCAAATTAAGTATCCTGCATACATTATAATACAAAAAAAAAGAAAAAAAAAGTTGAACCGAGGAACCATCGGCAAAATCTATCTTTGATGAGACACCAGTATTATTCGATGTGAAAGAAAAAAATAATGCCATTCGAAGTCAATACTCGTAAGTATCATTGTTGTGGAATGGTGATTTTTCGATGGCCAACGATGTAGAATGAAAAAAAACATTCACTTTGCGTTTCTCGTTTGGATTTACTAGAATCTAATCAACATTTAATAAGATTGTGTTTTGGAATGGTTGATTCAATATCCAATGTAGCATCCAATGACTCGCTGCGCTCTGTGTACTGTGTAAAATCATAAGTTGTGTCTTCAATTCAAAATCATTATTGTCCGCAGAGCAGCGACAATACAATTCGTTTGCCCTTCTAAAAACGATGAATCGTCGATGAATTTTGTTGCTGTCATATTAGAATTTGGTGTATTTGTGTGTGTGTGTTTGTGTGTCTTTAGCACAAAGCAACCGTTTTAAATGTGAAATAATCGAAAAAAGTGGGTGGTCAAACTGAATACATATTACAATTTTGCCGTCACATCACAATGTCTTTCGACAATCCAAAAGCGAATTTTCAATGAATGTGATTTTCGGTTGACATGAAAAATGCGCGCGACTAACGACTATTTGGGCTGCACATGGGTACTTTAGGGCAGATCAACATCAAAATGAAGAAACTGAATAGAAGCGACGATGTGATGGTGTTCGATTTGGAAAACAGATAGACCATTAAACATCACAATCGCATCCAGCCAAAAACCATATTAAAAATAAGTGTCTTTAATTGTTTAATTTATCAAACGAACCGTGAAAATTACATTGGCAATAAATGATAATAGAATTCCTGTTTTATATCAATCTCAGTTCGGTTTCGATTCCGTTTTGTTCATTTGTTACTGATTGCTGCTGCTGCTGCTGTTATTATACATAAATTTCCGATTTAAAATTTGGAGCATTGGTTCGAGTTGTTCATGCATTTAAAATGGACTTTTTTCGAAAGGGAATTGGAAAATGGGTGTCTGTGTGTAGAAGGCAAAAGACACGAAAGACGCAAACAAGGAGAAATTGCAAGGTATGGGCCATTTTAATCGAATTTTATTCCAAGAAATTTTCCATTAATGGCGTCTCAGCCATTTATTACATTCGATATTTCAGGCCATATAAAAAATACAAATCAAACAAACGACGAAGAGCCAAACCAAACGCGCCGTTCTGAATAATTATTATTATCAAAAAAAAAAAAGAAGAAGATAGTCATAAAAATATCTGGAGCGGCGTCTATAAATTAAAAGATCGTTTTTTTGTGCCATTTTGTGGCAGCTCGTGCACGTAATCCCAAATTCGATATGAACGATTCAGGTGGAATTTCTCAACTACCAATTCAAAAAAAAAAAAAAAAAAGACGAGCAACGAAGGAACCAGATTTTGTGTGTGTGTTTTTTGCCTCTCGGTTCGCAATAACAAAATCATAAATAAAAAAATATTAAATAACGGAAAATATTTATTGCACATTAACGTGATTAATAATTGCTCAAACATCAAACGATTATTCATAGACACACGGATATCGCTTATCATTAGCAAACAAATTGCCGTTAAGAAGGGAACAATTGTATTCATCCATAATTATAATTTGTTTCGGATGAATTCTCCTCTTTTTTTATGATTTTCATTTTATATTATTTATTTTTTTCTTTTCCATTCGGATTTGGATTTTTATGATTCTATCAAATCTATGGCAATTTGATAAACTCAATGATTTTGTGAATTGTGAACCCAATGTGTTGGTATGATGATTGGCGTCAATATTTTATACGTTTTGAAATGCACACACAAACTTTTTCGAAATCCATATCGACCCCGATTCAGGTTCGTCTGAAACTTTCATTTATATAGAACCGACAAGGGAAGAAAAAAAAACAACAATGAATGATAAACCAATGGCGACAAATTCGAATTCGTTTTTTTTGTTTTTTTTTTATCAAATCACGGAAAAATCATCAATGTTTACGATGATCTAAGCAATCACCAGTCACCAGCTCATGACAGATATATTTATGATTGGGACAAAAAACAAAATATTCCAAATGATATCAAAATCAAATTGGAACACAATGTAATAGTTTTGTTTAGGATTTGGCTTCATTTCATTCTTAAATTCTATGGATTTTTATTGCCCTCGTTGTTCACCGTTTGCATATCTTACAGATGAACACGGTCGTTCTTTTCCCCGTTTGTAACACAACAATCATTTTCAATGCCATTTTGGCAACAAAGGTTCAACTGATAAAATAATCAAATTGAAACAATGTAGTTTTATGTTCAGTGTTTGTCATAGCACTTTGAATACCTGAAATGAAATGAATCCATTCTTTAAAATCGCTCTTGAAATGTTTCTAGATTCATGTGATGCTTTTTTGTGCCAGTTGAGTGTTCATTTTTTTTTCGAGATTTCGATGGGTTTCCTATTGAATTGAAAGGAGAGTCATCGTATGCCATTCAAATGGTCCACATAATTTGTAAATTTTCATTGTTTTGTACTTGTCGCCCGATCGACAACCTCAAGTATTATAATCATTTTGTTCGACAAAATAAAAACGAATCAAAAAAAAAACCGAGGAAAATTTTTGATTGTTGTTATCAAGATCATGTTGACAATGTGGAAATGTTGGCATCTCAACATTTGTCATAAACCACACAAGGTCGAACATTGAACATAACACATACAATGTCATATCGGAATAACGGAAAAACACCCTCAATTCCTGACTATTATTATTACTTACTGAAGGAGAGAGAGAAAGAGAAAAAGAGAATTCTTTTGAATTCCATTCTTTTGCTATGGATTTAGTTGAAAGAGTGAGATAGTCGGCCCAATGGGCTCTTTACTCTTACGCGTATTTGTGTGTAGATTTTCGAAAATAATTGTGGTCGCTGAATTTGAGCGACTGTGAAAAATACACAAAATTAAATGTACCGAATGATTGGATAATTTGATTGGAATTATTTATACTCACACTCTGGCAATCAAATTGGAATTACGTTTTCATTTTATTTGACATCGACTTTGGTTCAGTCATACCGATTTCTTTATATTTGCCAATGTTTTTCTCTCATTCAATCACATTCACAGTTGCTGTGAACAATAAGAATTCATTGCACACCGATACAATCGTTCTTAAGTCGTTGAGTACACAATAATTAAATTCGCAGACGAAAAATATACACAAAAAGAAAGAATGAGAGAGAGGGAAGGAGAGAGTGGAAGCAATACACTTTTTTCCATTCAAATGTTTCCAATTCGATACGAGCACTCTTGGTTGATATGCTTGATGCTTGACACAAAACAAAGGCCAACAAATAGACACAAATTATAATAATAATTATTTGCAGTGTAACGAATTGAATTTGTGCTGAATTGAATTGCGATGGCTGTGGAGTGTGAGATCGGATACACAATACATTTCATTCTTAGGGACAACAATAAAAATCCGCTTTGGAAAATTGCAAAATAAAGAACAAAAAAGTCCAAACTAAAGAAATTTTTCAATTCAATCGCACATCATTGCGATTGACTGAACCGATTGAAAATGTAAATTGTTAAATAGAGGAGTCAAGACGAAAAAGAAAATGCTGATGAAGAAAAGCGATGAACATGTTTCATGTTCGAACATTCCGAAAACTCGAAAATAGTATGCTGGATGTCGATGTGACGGAAATGTGTTCGATTCATTTATTGTAATCCGTAGGGCTTACGATTCAATTAATTAATTATATTGTTTTTATAAAATGCAGTGTCGAATGTCGACTGAAGAATGAAATTAATCCAGGGAAAATGATAAAACTAAACGATAATTCTATTTTGCTTGAAATGTAATCATGCGGCAAAAGCATTGGAATGAAAATCCTGAAATTTATCTCGAATTTGATGGAAGATTAAACGAGAATAATATTATAAAATCTTATTATGGAAAATGGAACCAAATCCGAATCGATATCGTTCATCATTTCGAAAGAGATTCGTTGGCTTTTCTGTTCCGTCATAATGTGTGCAGCATAACAACTAATTGATTTTGGTATATGGACAAAGTGCAAAATCAATTTGCCATATAGACGAACGTAAAATGTCGTTGCTGTGTTAGTCGGTCCGTTCCAAAAGGCATGCGAACTAAATAAATGTTATCAAAATGATTTTCTATGTTAGGAAAACTTTCTTGATTGAATTCCATCAATGTAACCAAACTAACTGGAGCAGTAGTTAAATAAATTGAAGCTCAATCCATTTTGGAACTATTTCTTATTCAAAGTCATTAGGCAAGTAGTTGAACTTATTCAGATGAAACACAAATTCAATTGGCTCTTTCGAGCACAAAAACATGTCATAGAAAAATTCTCAGGATTTTTCCCAATCATTATTATTTATTATAATTAAAAAAAAAATCGTATCCGAAATCATGGCGAAAAATATTGAAAAGTAACAAGAAACAAATCACCGTAGGCTCAATCTCTCAATGCCATAGCCAAAAGATGCGACGACTTAATAAGTTTTCGAAATGAGATTTTCCAAAAACCGGATTTATATAATTTGAAGAACGTGAAATGTCGAAATCGGATTCCTTTCGAATTGGAACATTTGCCGCTGTTCTTGGTGTCCGTTCTATCGATGGCATTGATTTAGTATAATGTCTCTTCACCTGCTCGGAATTTCCTTTCGAATGAAAATCGTCGTTGTAAATATTTGAATGCATTGCATCCATTGATTATGAGCAAAACGGAAAATGCCTGCCGGGGGTCAAATTCTTATCGGAATGTCTATATTTATCATTGGATTTAAATTTGGTTTCAGATCGTCTGATTTATTTGAAATCAATGGAAAAGGGCAACAGGCCTGCTTAATATTGAAAGGATCCAAGTTTGTCAATTTGAAAGACAAGATGAAGGCGAATCAAGAGACTTTAATTATTTATTAAAAGCTAATGGATAGTAAATAAGTCTATGACAAATTTAATGCGATTTGGCCATTCAACATATTCAATGGAATAAACAACGTTTCGGGAAAATTTAAAATGAATTTTGTACCGAAAGTGATGTACACGACATTTGATTGGAAAAGTTTTCCATGTCTTTTTTCGTCATTATTTATTGAGAATGACAAAATTTCCATCAAAAATTAATTGATTGGAAATTTGTTTGTCCAATTTCTTAATAATTTCTTCTGCTACCTAAAATTTTGGAATTCAAAACCAATGAAATTATTCCATATTTTGTAGGTATTATTATTTCCCAATGGGTCAATCACCGACTTATCGAAATATAATTAAGTGGCGATACGCTCTGTTACCCAACATTCAAATTTTTTCTCTCGTTCAAATCAAAAACTCAATCACTTTATGGATTCTTAGTTCACGTATGTACGTTAGAG
>GL501485.1:495684-514757 GCA_000149185.1 Mayetiola destructor | reverse complement strand
TCCGTTGGTCTTAACGTTTTCTTCTTCTTTTTTTTTATTTTTGGCTTGTATCAATGTTTTGCACAGCAATTCAAACAACAAGTGAATGAGTTTATTGTAAATTTTGTCTCTCGGCAAATGTTTCCATTCATTTAGTAAATAAAATGTTTGCGTCTTTTTTTCACTCTTCACCTCTGGCTCTTTCTCTATGGAGCATGTTGTGTGTGCAAAGATGTTTTGCCATATTGTCCGTGTTGAATGTTGAATTTGTATGAGTATTAAATATATATTATTTTGTATAAATGTTTACAACATTTGCCGTTTACTGATGTAAATCGTCCCCTCAAAATTTTTGCAATGCTACATTACTACATAAAGTGTGCAGCAGCATGACATTGTCAATGATTTTCTCATTCTATAAAACGAACCACACATTTTTCGGTCTCAAAAATTCGAAACATTTGATCGATTTCGAAGAAAATCATATTTTTCAAATGTAAATATGACTCTGAGCCGGGACTGGACCACGGCTGGAGAATATTGTCTTTAATTGCTTTGTGAGTTCGTCAGTCAATGGTTGCAATTTAATGCGAAAATCCTGATTTTGATCACCAAAAATATATAAAACATTTGACTATAGACCGAAAAGTGGATGTCATTTCGATGCCAATTCCATCCGAAAATTTGGCAATGATTCGATTTGATGAGCGGAAAACATCGAAATTGAACCATTGAACATTGAACATCTTTTGAATATATATGATATAATGATTATATTATGAATTTGAAGTATTCATTTTGCAATTTTACCATTTTATCGGTGAACAACATAACAATGAATGAAGCCGAACGATGTAATGATGATGCATTCATCGAAAGCAAAAAAAAAATTAAGTTGAACAGTATGGGCAATACACGCATAGCTACTTCAAATATTGTATTGCATGCTTATGAGACATCTGAATGGAGCATAAATAGAGAGATAGAGAGTAGGAGAATTGAAGCCCGATGGAATGAGACATCAGACATTTTTGCTATTAACCAAAGTGGTTTCTCTCCTCATTGAATGTGCCTGCTGCCTGGTTAACAGCAACTTTTGCTGCAAAATATTCGTTTTTCTTTCTCTTTTCTTTTTTTTTTTGAATCTTCGGTCTTTTCCGAATCATTTTTGATGTACCATTTCCAATCTAACAATAATACGTGATAATAATAACGGGTGAAAATGTACTTGATGATGATTGCCAACGTATTGTGTGCACAACGGAATCTACTGCGTTCGGCATACGAATTATTTTCATTTGGGAAATTTCGAAGAATAAAAAGGAAATGCATTTGGGCGGCGAAGAGCAGACATCTCGATGAACAAGAAGAAAACGAAAAAGAAAAACCAAAAAGCAAAAGAAGGAGATGCAATGAGGTGGAAAATTTACACGAAGAATTTTATCAAATAGATGCGTCTGCGTTGACTTTCTTTCCTTACAATAATCAGAATAATAATCATAATAACGCAATATGCAATCTATTTATTCGAACGGTAGCGATTTTGCGATTTTCTATTTGGTTGGTTTCGGTTGGTTCGAACAATATTTGCAAAAATTTTCTTCTTCGATTAAATTAATGTGCAACAAAATCCGATGCGATGAAAACGATGCGATAATCATAAATAATTATACATGTATTGTAGTTATGACTCATGTAAAACGACGACCGACGACTGTATCTATGTATTCACCGTGAATTTTATTTGGAGAAAAGAACAGAACACAAGTGGATTACTTTGGTAGAGGGCTTTGGGTTTCATTTTTAATATTTATACGATGTTGTTGTGTTCAATGTGTGTTCACCTGATGTTTGGATTCCCATCTTATTTAGAATAAAAATTTATTTGCCATGGAAATGAATTGCGTGTGGAGAAGATGATATTGTGCCACTGCTTGCCAAGAAATTGCTCCAAGACTTGAGAGACCATGTGTAGATGAATTATAGGTTTCGAAGATTCATTGATGGCATGGAATTCAGCTCCAGTTATTTATAGCCTGATAAGAATATTGCTGTTTTTGTTGCTTATTTTTTTTTTATTCTCGCGCTCTTTAGCCTAATGTGTTAGGCAATTGTGTTTTCGATGGTCTTAAGACCGTATACAATCCAAGGATATGTTCAATGTTCATCTCATACATACATGAAGTATAAATTATATTGATAAAATGCCAAAGAGTGTGTTAAGTGCCCATTTTTTTCTCTTTCTCTCTCTCTTTCTCTCCTTTTCTCTTTCCGTTTTATTCTTCGAGTCACACACATGTGATGTATTTTTATGTAGTCGCTGATTTTCCAATCCGTTTTGTCGCTATTTTTCAAAAAGGGACAACTCATCCATATTTAAATAGTCCAACATTGTGTCTGTTGTCACCTGCTTGGCAAAGCATACATAGATCCATACGCAATCAACCACACAATAAAATAATAATTATGAAATGAATATTTAGTCTCGGCCCACACTCCAAACTGTCATCAAGTATCTCGTTTTTAGATGCAACAACAATTTATATTATTTTAGCAACAAAAAAGAGTCAAAAGACAAACTGGATTCAGTGTTGTGTCGTCGTCTATTTCCAATAAATGGTCGTTTTGCTAATATCGTTTGCCATAATGAACCATGGAGCAAACAATGCAAGTGTTTGCTGTGTCGCTGTGTTTGGTGTGTTTGTTGATGATTCGATGATCCATTCATATATCGAGGTCTGTTTATAAATTCAATGCATAATAAAGTAGAAAATGAATGAGTCTGGTGTCGGATTTTTGTTGTGCAATATGGTTGGTTAGTTCGTCAACCCTGATGCCTTATGCCTGATGCCATCATCTCTGGTATCCAATTTGCAAATACAATAATATTTTTGGATCAATAAATAAGCACAAACGGTCGCTTTGTATCGATATGGCAACCAAGCCATAGAATAATAATAATTAACAAATGATTCGGATTTAATGGTGATTTTTCCATTCCCATTCCTCGTCCCTCTTTTCAACGCCAGTTGAATCTTGGCTTTTGGCATGAATATTAAATGCCCCACGATAAAGAAGTCGAAATTGAAAAATTCTATTCTAATTTATGGCGTCGATGGAGAAAAAAAATATATTATATAATCGAAGTTGCGAAAGTACGAAAAGAGAATAATGCGCAAATGAACTTATCTATTTTGCATGGCAAACCAACAGACGATACCCATATACGTAAGACGTTTAAATCAAGTCAGCCAGGATGCACACAGTGTACACAAAATAAATGGATATTGAACAAAACAAATATGTTTCATTCGTTGCAGGCAGTGCGATTCACTGCTTGGTGAAACATAATTACATGGTAAAATCTATTTGAATTTCTTCGTTCTGGTGTATTATCCACTCATAGTCTATATTCAGCATTCAATATAATTGTAAATTCAACTAACTATGCACAAACATTACCACTAAATGAATCAAATGGATTTTGGCGAGGCGCGAATTAAACTATTTACACCGTAAATATTTTTTCGCGTGAATTTGGATTTGGTGTATTTGTGTGTGTTCGTGTGTGTGTGTGTGGTCTTCAGCATCATATCCGAATCGGTGCACTTTAGATTCAGAATTTTCGAATGAAACGAGAAATTTTTTATTCCATAAAATATGCGATGCCATTAATTTTCGATAATAGGGAAACGCTATTAATTCGCTACGATGGTGATGCACATTAGACATTTTTATATTGAATTCGAAATTGATTTCCTTTTTTTCGTTTTTTGCTAAGAAAGGGAGAGAGAGTGAGCGAAAAATGCTGTGCGCCAGCAGAAAATGAAAAAACCGATTTTGTGGCAAAGAGAATGAATTGTGTGCGTGTGGATGCAAGGGACGAAAGGCAAAACACAATGAAAATTGCCGATTTTTGAACTCATCATAATCAGATGCAAATGGGGAACAACGTGAATAACGCTCTTAGATACCCGGTGATAGATTGAAGAATATTAATAATGAAAAAAAAATGAAAAAATTCAGCATTTTAAATATTGGCCAATAAATCGTCTGCATTAAACCTCATTTGATTCACCGCCTAATTTTCGGCCGTTTTTTCTTCTTTTCGTCTTTTCTTCTTTTTCATATTTAGTCCTGGAAACACATCGTTGAGCACCCACTTTCTTTCTATCTTATTACCGAACATACAAATTGTTTACATTATCCGAATAAATACGTGGATATTATATTTTTATGGATTTTTCTTTCGGTTCGGGATCTTTATTTCGATTAATTCGTCGCTCTTTTTCTATAATGTTTTTGAATTGAATATTTCGGTTGTAAATCATACCGCGAAAAATATAAACATATATTTTTTTTCTTTTTAATGGCCTCGATTGGGAGATTAAGTGTTCGAGGGTAACGACTATTTGATGTTATCAAATGGTGAAATTGTTAAACTGAATTGAAAACCATTTTTTTTGTTGTTGCTTTTTTTGCTTTTTTTTGGGAAGAGCGTATAACGTGCACCATTTACCATATTTCAATTTTTCCATCTTGAGCGAATCGAAAATTTGATTTATTTTCCAAATGCTTGATTAGCTTTGGGCTTTCGATTTCGTTCTTGGGTGTACAAAATTGCACATTGGCAATACTGAATACACACCGTCAATGTTTCGAATACAAAAGAATTTCAAGTTCCGTTTTTACCATTTTTGAATTCCGTTCGTTTTTTTGTCACTGTTTGGCAGCAACTCGCTTTTGTTTTTCGTTTTTTTTTTTTTTTTTTTTTGAATTAATCAGTGAAATTGGTGTGTCATTGAAATTAAAATATTTTTATTCAATACAAAAGTATTCATGTCATTTGAATAATAATCGTCAAACAATTTCATGTTGAAAACAAAGGCCCGATCCGTTTGAATGAAAGTGTGATGCTGAGAGTTCGTTCACAAACAGAAGAAAACGAAAAGAGAAAATAAAAATATTTCAAAAAATATAGAATTTCGTATGGGATTTTGTGTTCCTGAACCGTACATGAATAGAACGAAATGGTTTCAATCGCGAAACGAAGCAGGGTGAAATTGTGGCGGTGGTTGGTGGTGGCTGACAGCATACGCGCGTTAAAAAATACGCAAAACTGAAAAGGAAACCGAACAAACGAATTGTAAAATTTGAAAGGAAATACACAATTTTTTGTTCGTTGCTTTGTTTTATTGTGTTTTTGAAGCGTTCCGTTTAAAACTGCATTTTTCTAGGGCCTTCCAACAGCAAACGTACTAATTTTCGTTTGTTTTTTCTCCTTCGCTCTCTGTACTTTTTTCTTGCCTTTGGTCGATGCCATGGCAGTAAGAGCGAAATGCGTCTGCTTTGGCAGTACTCTGTTTATTCATTTTTATTTTATTTTTTTTTTTGATTTTACTTTAAACGCGACAAAAATTATTATTATATAGATATGACGGAGATTTTTCATATTTTTTTCGTATTTTGTCAGAGGCGCCCGAATACTAAATGGATGAGTGCCCGGGAGAGAAACGCTGAAATCCACCGGAATAATATAGAAAAATGATTAAGTCTGGAAAAATTAATTAACATTTTTCTTCACGAATGATTCCTGGTTTTGGAAGTGTGATGGCGCGCGCGTGACAAGGAATGAGAACCATGGCGGATGAAAATGAATGATGTTCAAAATGATGCAAATGAAAGAATGAACAAACCAACGCCAAAAATAAAAAGAAAAAAGAAAAAACGAACTGAATTAAATTAATGGATAAGCGAACACAAACGGAATTCGAAAGTAGTTTTTTTTCTTCTATTTTATTTTAATTCATTTCATTTTTGCTGCTTTTTTCATGTTTTTTTTTTCGTTTCATTTGCATGCATAATTCTTCGGTTTTGATTTCCGGTCGTCATAAATAAGGACGATAAATGGAAATGATGAAAAATTATTCTTGATTTCACTCTTTTTCGAATGTTTTGTGTGCGCATGTTTGTGACAATATCGCTGTAATGTAGAAATTACATCCGGACGATTCTTCATATTTTCATTTTTATCTTTTGGCTCATTTTTTCTGTGTTGATAATATTTAATTATTAATTTCGTATCCTAATTACGATTCAGTTCAGTCAGTTCTTTTGCTTTTTGAAACATCCGATTTTTCCTTCTTTATCTGTCTCTCTCTCTCTCTCTCTCTCTCTCTATTTTCGTTCACCAATCCCAAAACCGCCATTTTCATTTTATTCCGACCAAAAAAAAAAAATAATACGAATGTCGATTTATGCTTGTATGCAAATGAGCTTTAGGGCTGCGGAAAAATTAAAATCTAAACAATTAATAAATAATTCTATGCATGTTTCCTTCCATTCCAATCCCTCACCATTTTCTCTTTGTTTTTTTTTAATAGGGAGCTGCTCTCCACCCAAAATTGACCGAATCATTTCGATTGAAATCAAAGGAAAAGAAGAATCGAAATGATTTTGCATATTTGTTTGATTGTTGTTGTCCGATTGACTCATTGTGAGACCAAGGAAAATGGCGAATTTGTGTGTGTGTGTGTGGTTTTTCGAGGAAAAAAAGGGTTCGGAAAATGTGGTCAAAGTCGTCATAACAAACAAATGAGAAAATGGACGAAGCCATCGCCTATTGCCTACTACCTCCTACCTTAACCGAAATTGATTTGAATTTTGAAATAATTTATGATAAAGGAGGAATTAGGGAAAAATGTGAGCCTCACTAGGCACTGAGCAATGGCCACCATTTCGAATGGATATATTAAATATTTCTATATTTTCATTAGTTTTTTCCATTTGATCAGATGATCAACTGGGTTCATATTTTATATGACGTCCGAATTCCGAATGCTGATTCATTCTCTATAAATTTTATTTATTTAAATGATTCATAGCAATATTTTGTCTACCTGCGTACTGCGTACCAAATGATGGCTTATGATTAATATAACTCGTTTCAAACATACCTGCAACGAAAAATGGAAAAAAAAGGGAAAAATTAATAAATTGAAAGGTTGAAAAATGACTTTGATATGAAACTTTCTAACAATAATTTTTGTTTTGTGTGTTTTGGTTTTTTTCAGGAACGATCTAAATAATTTCCATATTTCGATGGAATTTTTGAAAATGGAAATTCGCATTTTGTTACCACATCAGGTGTAGTGTTGGCTACAAAAGGTTATGGAAAAAAATGAGAAAAATCATTTGAGGAAAGGGCGGAAATGATTTCTTCAATTTGATTCACATCCACAAAGCATCCGGAATTTTCATTTAAATTTCAAATTCACATTTCCATTGGGTTTTTGTTATTTTTGGCCAGCATTTTGTTTGCTTTTCTTGACGATTGATCCTTTTTGAAATAATAGTAGTAATATTGACAACACCATGAACACAATACACATTCAGTACAATGAATAGAAAGGCCAGAAATAGAGAGAGAGAGAGACATCACACAATGCGGAAGTCACAATTCTAATTTATGATGCATTTAAAATCGAAGTTTTCCATTTAACAAAAGAAACTTTTCGATATCAATCCTGATGCTCAAGTGTGCTGAAAACATAACAACAACCACCACCAACGTACGACGTCAATTTGAACCATTTGACAACAAAAACCCAATGTCATTTGTTCGAAATCGGAAAAGCTTGCCCTCTGTCATTTTCTCGTTTGGCAACAATGGAAACCATTCATTTTACAAATACAAAACTTTACATTGGCATCAAGTTATAATATACAAATACGCATTGATTTAGATTGAAATGAATAGACAAGAAACAAATGTACACTGTTCAATGCATTGTTTGACTTTTTCACTTGTAGTCCAGTCGTTTCGGTCAGTCGACCAAACGAATATCATTTTATTATTTATTATTAATATTTTTGTTCCATTTCGTTCCATTCTCTGGCGCACTCACATTAAAGTATCCTCGATGCATAACAAAAATCCTTTTTCACAATCGGTTTCTCAATAAATGAACAATGTCAACAATAACGCATAACAAAAGACCATCCACACACACACACCCTTTTGAACTCCTTTCACATTTCACACAATCCAATTCTTCTTCAAAATTTGAATGCCTTCAGTTTTCAGCCAACAGCCAAGCACTTTGAAAAACATTTCAATGAATAGGTAACGTTTGAATAAAAATCAAACTTATTTTTCCTAAATCAAACAAATACCTTTTCGGTCATTTTTGTATAAAACATCTACAGTATCCATAACATTGAATTATTTAAAAAAAAAGAAATTGTATCGAAAAGAATCATATTCAAATCATTGCCAATGTCAAATGCATGCGCTGTGTGTGTCCTTCTCCGGGTTCGGATATATTCATCCACGATCGTCATTTTATTTCAATGAAATAAATCAGTGGTTGGTTTTTGGACATTGGACATTGAATTGTATTTTATGCTGACAATACGGTTATCGTTGACTGTTTTTTTTTTGGTAAAAAGGGGTCTCGAAATTTATCTTTATCAAAAATATGATTTTGCACAAAAAATAACAAATGAAATAATTCGAAACGTATCTCACACTCTAGAATCCCATTCGATTTGAAAGACCTGACTGTAAGCAGTATACACACCAATTCATTTCATTATTGGCCATAAAGATTGTTTGTTGATTCAAATGGATTCAATATATTGTATACAATAATTCCATGTCCCATGGCAGGAAAATCTTTTGTAAAATTGTTATTTTTACGATTTTCAAATAATGTTCATGGTTCAGACACTTTTCATTAAATCATAATAATGTACACACTCATAAATGTAGTACCTAAAATCACGGGCAACACGTCAACCGATACACTGATACATCTAATATATTTATGTACGTAACGTTGTTCAATCACACAAAAATGTAGCAAAATGAAAATAAGTTTGAGGTGATGCTGTCAATTCATTAATCGTCGATTTAAACTTTTTAAAATATATAAATATGTTAACGCTTCTAATGAAAACCTGAATACATTCATTTCTCTCTCTCAATAAAAACTATAAAATAGTTTGGCATAAAAGTAGCACTAAAAGACTAATCGATTTCGAACATTGATGACAAACACTCTTCAAAGAACTTTCAACACACATTTGTTGACATGGTGTGCTATGTTTTTCATGCACATGAATATTGTTTACTTTATCAAAAAGAAAAGAAAAGATTCTTTGCTACTGTAGTTGCTAGAAACCAAACGGGGAAGATGAAACTACATCAGAAATTGCCTTTGAGTTGTTGAGAAACATCAAGTCAACCCTGTCAATTTTCTATTTGAACATCAAACTAAACATCATTATATCAACAAATTACTTTCTCTGTTTACTTTCTATTGTTCTAATAATGTTGTCAATATGTCACATGCCTTATGCCATACGCCTTCTATACGCAGATGGATGGATTGGTTTTTCTGGTGGAAGTGAGAAAATCGAATCAAGTCATTTTCCATGAGTTCAGTGTTAATATACATGTGTTTTGTAACATATAGGTATATGAACGTTGCCGGTTCAATAGACGAGCATTTGGTGTTTGAGCATTCAATCATTATCAGGCACACATACATACATATTTGATTTGATAAGCTAATATTTATGTGTCGGTCGGATGCGAATTAATATGATTTATCGAATCAATCATTCAGAATTCAGAGCAAAATAATTTATTGAAATGGCCATTTCTGGACTCACTGGACACACTGCCACATGTATATACATCAACCAACAAAGCGGCAGCGATATAAATATATTCTCGCTTATTGAAAAGGATTAATCCATTATTCATTTTGATTGTATCCGAGTGATGATTACTATTATGATGATGGTTTCGAATGGTTTGATGTGTTGTTTTGTTCTTCGAAATCAATTCAATGGCAAACGAAAAAAAACGAAAAAAAACAGGAGAAATGTGCAATGAAAAAAAAATAAATATTTCAAAGAAATCTTCAGACAAATCCATCAATTTAAGAGTTTGATTCGGCTCTTTGCGCCTTTTTCTCCCCCCCCCCCCCTCCTTCCTCTACAATGTCATGTATAAATTGGCTGCGGTATGATATCTGCATCTCAGATCTATGGGCTTGAATGGGTTTTTTGCCCATATGCGATGCCTTTCATTTGGCATATTCATAAATTAATAACAAGAAATAATGAGACTGGCGTGTATCCGCCAATTTAGTCAAAGTGATCGTCATCAGTGACATGCAGGGATCAACACAAAAATTATGATTTATAATTGAAAAAGATCATTTCGATAGTTTGTCTGTGTGAGTGTGCGCTTTTTTTTGTGGTGCATTCATTCATAAGTTATGGCCGTTTGAAATCGCTTTAATGTGCTCATCGTTAAAGAATCGACCATTTCGGTCCGGATTTTGTCGAATGCCGAATGAAAAAGGAAACTATTTATGGAAATTATTCTCCCGTTTTTTTGTTTTTTTTCTTGGTTGTTGTTGTTGCGTTTCTTTCTTGGATTGTGTCAGCCATAGTCAGTGTTTGTGATCTGTTTGATCTTTTGCGTCGTCAACAACTCAAACGGTTTTATAAACGACATTATTCACTGCAGTTCGAATATATTATTTTTTTTTTTGCTTTCTTCGAAATTCAGAAGAAAAAAAATAATTAAATAATTATTATTATGATTATTGAAATGAATACATATGAAAAGCTATTCGGTTGCTACCAGCTCAATTTTCAGATGGTTTTTTTTTTGTCCATTCTAAAAATTCCGAAACGATCAAAATCAACAACAAACAGTTTCTGATACGATCTTTGTTCATCGTTATTGGAAATAAAATCGCACATGTTGCCATATTGCACATTCGTAAACCGTTCGACGCCACTCGTTTCAGAAAATTAATCAACAATTCAACATCGAATCTGTTTATTAGTCAACCATGGGCAAAGTGCATTTTGCTGAATGTATTTTTTGCTTCTTTTTTTTCGATTGCATACAATATTCGAAATTTCGTATGTGCGTGTGTTGAGTCAGACGATTCCGAATTGTGAGGATCGTGTGTTGGTTTGTTTGCTTCCTTTTGCCGACTTCTGTTTGATCTTTTGCGTCGTCAACAACTCAAACGGTTTTATAAACGACATTATTCACTGCAGTTCGAATATATATTTTTTTTTTTGCTTTCTTCGAAATTCAGAAGAAAAAAAAATAATTAAATAATTATTATTATGATTATTGAAATGAATACATATGAAAAGCTATTCGGTTGCTACCAGCTCAATTTTCAGATGGTTTTTTTTTGTCCATTCTAAAAATTCCGAAACGATCAAAATCAACAACAAACAGTTTCTGATACGATCTTTGTTCATCGTTATTGGAAATAAAATCGCACATGTTGCCATATTGCACATTCGTAAACCGTTCGACGCCACTCGTTTCAGAAAATTAATCAACAATTCAACATCGAATCTGTTTATTAGTCAACCATGGGCAAAGTGCATTTTGCTGAATGTATTTTTTGCTTCTTTTTTTTCGATTGCATACAATATTCGAAATTTCGTATGTGCGTGTGTTGAGTCAGACGATTCCGAATTGTGAGGATCGTGTGTTGGTTTGTTTGCTTCCTTTTGCCGACTTTTCCATAATTTATAGCGAAAAGTGTACGGATGAATGGAAATTGAAAGACAGTACAAATGTTGATATACCGCAATGAAATGCAAACGAAACGAAGCGAAAATTAGATGGAATTCGAAATGCAAAAATATTTTCTTTTTCCCTTTTTTCCTTTCTATTTCTTGGAATTATTTATTGATGCACTTCATTTTATGGAACCAAATGTCATTTCAGTCCCATCATCGCTTCGGATCATTTCAATTTCGACATTTTGTGTGGTTTTAAGTTGATGTTAATGATTTTTTGATTGAAATTAAGTCCAGATCCATGAGACATCAAACGATAACAAACTCTCTGTAACTCCTTTCTCTCTTCTTTGGGTTTAGGTGATGCATTTACTTGGAAATGTTTATTTGTGATTTGAATGATGAAGTCGAAGAAGGCATACCACACCACAAATGCATACAAATCGAAAATAAAAATTGGCTGACTTCCCATGACTGATGGCAATTAGAAAGAAACTTTTAACTTGTTAAATTTATAGCTTTGTTTTGAATTTAAATTTGATAAGCGTTGTCGAATTTCAGGAAGATTTCCCAAAAAAAAAAAGGAAAACTTCAGAAGCATTTTTCGGCTGTGATTTTTTCGATATTTTTTTGAGTTTTTGGGCCCGAAAAACTGGCTTTCAAATAGTAACATACAATGAAAAGTAAATGGTAAACGGTAAAATGGCATGGTGCGCACTGAGCACCTCAACATTATCATTTCAGTGAATCTATTAATTTACAATTGCATGTTTGATAACTGTTTCATTGTTGTGGTTTGGTGCAAAATTCGACGGCATTTTCCAGGGCGTTTTACAAAGCCGTATATACTATCGAAGGTTCCAAATTTCTAATCGGTACTTTATAATCAGTTTCGGGCCAATTTTTGCAATCGTATTTTATTTCCGTTTTTTTTTCTCTCCATCGCGTAAAAAAGTGGGAGAAGACACACAAAAAAAAACCATCAAACCATTTAATTTGGTTTGTTTTGGTATCATTCAAACATAAATCTTATTTTCAAAGCCAAATGAATATAAAAACGTCTGTGGTCTTTGTGTTCACTACCGACTTCTGACAGACACAAAATAACGAGGGTTTCCAATTTCTTCAAAACGACAAAATCATCAAATCAACAAATCAATGAAAGTGGCCCCTATTCGTTGGCCGTAGCTGCAGCTGGCTATACATATAGACGAGAGCTTCGTTTCAGTTTGAAATTACCATATTGAAAAATATTCTGCTTGCAATTGCAATAAATTGCAATTGTTTTGTCTTTTCGTTGGTTTTTCTCCAATTCCAGTTTCGGTTCACATGATAATTGTCAATTATCGTAATTTACGCGATTTAACCCGTTTACCTTTTGTTCGATTCATTTGTTTTGTTGTTTGGTTACGTGCGGTTTCCGTGCAAAAAAAAAAAAAGAAAAAATTTGTTGCCAAAATGAATGAAAAGGGATTTCACAGAAAAAAAGCCCGCTGCAATTTTGGTGCACATCGATCACGAATATAATAATTCAACGGTTTACAACTCGTTATTGTTGGCATAGACACAGACACAGACATACTTGATTTAATGTGTGCACACGATAAATTGGTACCGATACAACCGAAAAACCGAGAGAATTTGATTTAGAATTGTTTATTTCACATAAATTTAATCGGCAATCAAAGCTAAATGGTTTAAAGTTTTCCCAAAAATTTTCCCGAAATTTTTTTGGGTATTTTTGGAACTTTTGATTCTGATTCGAAAGGTGTCTCCACCATCATTCTGTCATTTTGGCTTCATTCATTCAAGTATATGTCTTATATTGCGACTCCTTTGCATTTCTAAATGTATAAATACACGCTAAACATCGACAACCAGCAATAATAAACAGCCAAACAATGTGCAACGATTCGTAAAGATTTCTTAAGTGCGATAACAGCAATCAACTGCTATGCTGAATTGAAATTGAACTCTTAAAGCAAAATAAGCAAAAAAGGGAGAGAGAGAGAGAAAGAGAGAAGAAAAATCACCCGAAGAAATAAATGATTCGGGTGAAAAGAAAAAAGTTTTCTTTTTGTTGTGTCTGAAAATTTTTATTTGCCGCTTAATACACATACCCCGTAATACACATGAGACCTGAAGTCAGCGTATACTCAATCATTGGTGAAAAATGTAATGCAGTTTTGGACACGATACGATTTGTGGTGTGGGCCGAATATTATGTTTAGCATAAAAGGCAAAAGGCAAAATGTTAAATTGGTTTTGAGTATGGAAGTTTTTGATTCGGATTGTTTTCTATGAATGCACCATGATCGATAGCTATTGTATTGAATTAGTTATTTTTACGTGTTATTTTTTTCCTTCCTTCATTTCTTCCTTCTTCTCTTCGTACGAATGAAAAATAACAATAACACATTATATTAGTGAATAAAGAATGTGCGGCGCGTACCATTGGACTGGCGAGTCCATTACCCATTTTATAGACGATTGTGAGTCACATTCAAATACACTAGCCGTCTAGCAAATGAACATTTTTCGAAGAAAATATTTTTTGTATTTTATTATTATTGTATATATTCTTAGATAGACTTGTTCAGCACTCACTATTCGCAATGCACTCATGTTCATTGGCGCAGTAATAAATTATAATTGTCATTAAAAGCCAAAACGGCTATGAGTTAAACGATCTAATCGATTTCCTCATTCCATGTTACACTTTTTCCCCATTCGCCAATAACAAAAACAATTATTTTGTTATTTGTATTGTTCAGTCAGAGCCCTGACTGTAAGCAGATCGACGTCATTTTGAATGTGCCAAATGGAAACGATATCGAATGATATTTCAGAGAAAAATTTCCATTTTTACGAGGAAAGCATTTCCTGTAAAAATGTATTTTTCCGATTTCGATTTTTGAAAATTTTTCAGAATTTTATTGTTGCACAAGATATTGGAATCGGACGAATGACAAACACTTTGGTTTTGGGGAACCGGATAAAATTCATGTCGCGTCTCGGTTGAATCCATAAAGTGACAATTTATGAGCATAGAATTCATTTGAATGAATCAAAATAATATTCTAAATATAAAGTTCACTTTGATACCCGGTATATATACGGGGACCGGTATATACAGCAAAATAAAAAATAAAAGAAAAACGAATCATTGGCCATAAATTATAGATGGAGACATGATGAACGATCTCTGAGTCTACAATATATATATTGAGCCCAAATATGAGAAAAAAAACTCTGTTCATCGTTCGACATGACAACAGAATGAAAATAGAAAATAGAAAATTGAAAATCCTGAAACTGAGGATTGAAAATGCAATATTCAACGTGAATCATGTGAAAAAAAAGGAAGAAAAACGATGAAGAAAAACGAAAATCATTTTCTATAGATCTATTTATCTCATTTTAATAAGTAAATTGAATTGGTCTAAAAATAAGCCAAAGCTGCATAGCTAATTCAGTAGTTAACCAAATCCCTTGATACATTTTCATTTTCTTCACCTTTTCTTCGTGTTCATCCATTCTACCAAACGAAATACGACGAAATCATTCGTTATTTTGAAGTGTTGGAAATTAATCTTGGTGTGTATATGTCATTGCTTGATTCGTCTACAATAATAATGATCTATGCATACAGATTGTATTGGCACACGATCGTTCACACCACATATGTTTTTGATTTTTCGATTTTATTTTGAAGAAAATAGAAGAAAAAGACGAAGAAAATGTTGAATTAAGCGCATTGCACGTATAGATGCTTTGTGAATTAATGTGATGGCATCGGCCATGTTCGCTCAAATCGAAGAAATATGATGCGACATTTGTATAATAATATCGTATCAAATTGACTGAACAACTAAACGAATGGATCCGCGTCTCATTCGAAAACGAAAATTAAATTTAGATTTCAAAAAAAAAAATAAGAATAAATAAAAATGAGAAAATCAATAGACGGAATCGAATAACGACGTCGACAGCAACGGCTTATGAATTAAGCAGATTAAAACAAGGAATCTCATTAGAAGTCCGTCCAATCCATTTGAAATGAAAAGGATTTTCGTTTTTGAATAACATTTATATAGAAAATAATAAATCTATAGAAATGATGATATAATCAGATGGGCCAAATGTTGCCAACGGCTCCCCAGATTAAATGTGATCGGATTCTTTTATTTCGCATTTAGGCGAAAACAAAACGAAACGACTCGAATCGCAACTTTTGATTGGAAATACTCATCGAAAATGTATCTTTAATTATGTTATTAAAATCGAATTTCGGAATTTTCCAAATGCTTCTTCATTCATGGCAACCCTTTTTTCTATCTCTTTCGCCGTTTGTGGTGTAAAACTTTGTGTAGGAAATTTATTATTTCATTCAATCGAAAATAAACTTGGGTGAATTGAATGCCAAATAAATGAAAAGATTTCGGAAATGAAAACAAATCAATTTGAATATTTGCACATTTATGTTCAACTTCTGACATCTTCAGCTACTCGGCTTCTGGCTGCTGAAAAACTTTTCTGACATTTTTTTTTTCTTTTATTCAAAGAATTCCAGAAAACAAAATGAAAAAGGTTCTTTCTGTTTTGGTTGCGTCAAAAGAAGAATTAAGGGCGATTCAGTCACACTATGGCAATCAGTAACATTAGCCAAATAAATAAGAAGACGATATGAAGCTGCTGGTTGTGTATCAGTTTTTCCATTGGCTACACATTTGAATAAGTAATAATCATCAAGTGGAAATATTATTTACATTTCTTTTTTTTTCTTTTTTTTTTGTTGCTCAAGAAGTCGGTGCTCTTTCAACCCCTCATCAATTGATTCGACATTCGTTTGCCTTGTTAAAAAAGGAAAAAAATGAAATATTTTTTGGTGGCGGCTCTTTTTCGGGCTCAAACCCTTATCACTTTGACGGAAAAGTTCTTTATTTGTGTGTTTTCTTTTTTCAAATATCGAACAATGGAATAATCGGTTTCATCGTTTCAATATATTTATCTATAGAATCAGTAGCAAATCACATTCCGTTGTGAAATGACGATGATGTGATTGAAAAGCGCATAAACCATCATGTGATGTAATAAACTAAGAATAGGATCCAATTCGATATAATAATCATAATAACAATAAAAAAGAGAAGGAAAAAAAAGCTTCGAATAGCTTGTTGATTCATCAGTCAATTGAAAATCCATTGATGCCAAATCACTTCAAATACTCAATGTTAGAGGATCGAAATCAAAAGATTTAACATGGCATTTGACATACAACACAATAAAATTGTGGGATGAGACACCAATAATTCTGAAAAACTCTAACAACTCATCGAAAATGTTCTACCGAAAAATAAACCATTCAAAAAAATCAACCACAGACATTCATCACACCCGATTTATTTTATACATGGATATGAATGAGATGAACAATAAATAGATATATGTATATGTATTTTTCTATAGCTTAACAAGCTCATAAGAATACCCCAATGCCGAAAATCATTGAACAAGAAATATTCCAAACAAAAGGAAACATTTTCTTCGGATCGTTCTTGCCTTTTTTTTGCTCTTCTTCTTCTCTCGTTTTACAATGTTTTTTTCTGTTGGTGGAGGAGCTCTTGTTCGTTTGTCGTATTATTGAATTTTGGTATACATGGAAAATTGATAGGCCGACCATTGATACCGTCTTTGCTAACAATTTCGGAGCTCGTATCCAGTATCCATCAAACAATAGTACACAATGATTGTATCGTAATCTTCAAGCTATTTGTAAACCAAAGTGTTTGAATTTTGCTTCATAAGTAGCACGACCCCTCGATTGAAAACAGAACGTCGTATTTTGAATAGAACGGCAGGAAATCATTGAATCCCTATTTTTTCGGCTCTTTTTTTGCCCGAATTCGGTCGATTCTTTTGAATTCCGTTTGGGTCGGTTGTTGTTTTTTTTTCACGCGTCGATTTTCTTGTGATTTGACAAAGGAAAAGCTCGAGAAAAATCACACACACACAGAGCGAAAGAAACTTTTCCGACCCTTTTATCCCTTTCCAAATGTTCTATTCATTTGTTTATTGTGTTCAAACATTTGTCTGTTTGTATAACAATTTTGTCTTCATGTTTTTTTTGCCGATGAATGAAGCAGTTGCCCTTGTTCATTCAATCAGAAGATTGGTAACCGTTTTGCATACGAAATGACGATGGATTGGCCACAACCATAGGATTGAACAGTTTCGCTCATTCCACATTCACCTATCCACAATCCAAACACGGTCTCTTGGTCTTCGCTTCGTCTTGTTATTCTTTTTTTTTCTTTTCTCGTGTTGGCTTCTTTTTCCACCCTCGATAAAGTAAAAGTTTCATAACATACAAAAGATGTAAAGCAGCCGAAGACGATGGGATGCGGTTGAATTTGTTTATTTTTATTTTACCAAATCAGATCCGATCATTTTGCACCGATTTTCCTTTCAATCACCCGTTACGGAGGTATTTTTATGTGGATTTTTATCTGTTTATATTTCTTTCGGCACGTGATGGTGCCGGAGTGCTTTGGTTATAAGAGGTCATATAAAAATAAAATTACATTGAATTGACATCAGACATCAGACATTGTTGGTTTAGTGATTTGTATCGAATACCTAATAATAACACAAATAATAATAATAAGCAATAATATAAAAGGGTGAACATTGCACCATATTCACACTGACATTGACAACCATGAGAAAATATAAACAAATAAAAATTGTATTTTTTTCCCCCATCCGTTGGACGTAAATTGTCTTGGGACATAAGCCAGACACGGAGAGTAAGTCAATTGAGAAAATCTGTTGGACAATATTAAATGGAATTCATTAAATGTGTATCTTAAATGGATGATTGAACTCGGTTACCGGAATCAATGCCCCGATGGTCCATTCTTGTGGGAATTCCAATTTTGGATCGTTATTTCTCGAGTAAGAAAAAAAATAAACAAAACAAAAAAAGAAATCGAAAGGGTGAAATATGATCAAGTGTTAGGTAAACAGAAAGTAATTTTGGCTACTTCGGGTTGAAAGGGAATAAATTCCGGTGTCTTCGTCTTATTTTATTTGAATTTTTCTTTTTTCTTTTTTAGACAAAAGTCAAATGCGATTCGAGTTAATATATTCCGGACAGGCCAAAAGGGTTCAGAGGTGTGAATATCAAATAAGTCAAAATTTCAATTTAATAAAAATGAAATGATAGCACTTCTTATTCAATCCATTCAATCAATAAGATGATTTTTTTTCTTCATTTTCATCTCCTTCCAAATCCGTCTTCTTATTTGAATGTATTCAGTATTTTCGCACAGCGAAATAATGCTGAAGCCAAATGGTTTTTATTTGCCGGAAATAATTTATTCAAAATTTTCAAAGTGTATTTGCTATTGAAATGAATTTTATGGAAATTTAAGTGCTGTTCGATGTTCTCTAATTAATTCTTCGTTGCGTTTCTTTTTCGCGAACATTTTTTTTTTTGAATTGAACGAACGCTGAAC
>GL501485.1:478682-493921 GCA_000149185.1 Mayetiola destructor | reverse complement strand
TAGTAGTGTTGTTGTGTTGTTGTTGTGTGTGTGTGTGTGTGTGTGTGTGTGTGTGTGTGTGTGTGTGTGTGTGTGTCAAGTAGCTCGAGCCAATTTTATTGAAAAAACATATTCAAAAGAAGATATTGATGTTGATAGCTGATAGGATGGAAATGGCGATGGTCCCCATGTATTTGTATATCATCACATCGAACGGCCACGGTGTATCTACTTACAGTTTGACATAACAAGTGAACAGTAAACACTGAACAGGGGGCATTCAAGCTAATAATATTATTATTAGAGATAGATTTAGTGAATGATGAATGGTGAATATAGCTATCGCATTACCAACACGTTGCAATTGAGCCTCGTTTAATTTCACGGGGAAAAGGAAGAATAAAATTGCAAGAAATATGAAATAACTTTATCCGCTGTTCAGATGCTATCAAGTCGACCACTTAACACAAACAACACTTGGTGATCAGAATTGCGTTACGTTGTATTTATGTACAATATTTGAACAACAACATTCACACAACTAATAACATGGAATCTTGGACATTTTTCGAATGAAAATCGGCTTACAAACACTCAACACTGGTTCAGGATTTTGTTCTTCTGAAAATGCAATGAAAGAAACGGGACACTTCTTGTTACATTTTCAACAACGTGCAAATTATTATAATTAGATTTTGGTTTTTCGCAAAACTATTTCTTGTCGTATTGTTTGTGTGTGTGGCACAAAAATAAAATGGTTCGAAATAACTGTTGGAATGCAATCACAAATTAGCTGCTCGAATTTATCGAAATTATCATTCGTTGTGTTTACACTTTTTCATTGAGTTTCAATTCAGCAAAAGTGTACAGTACACGAGTACACGGTACTGAACGGCCGGGGAAAAACTTTGTGTATGTAACAAAAGTTTGTTTAGCAAAAGAAATATTTCGCAAATTCCGAATGAAGTTTTACAAAGGAACTTTCCGTTTGTCGAGCACCAGGCTCAAACGGTATATGCGAAAATAAATATGTCAAATGCTCACAAGAGTGAGCCAAACACCGGAATATGGAAAAGGAATTCACAGAATGCGAATGAAGAAAAGAAAAACAAATGAATGGACAGGAAGAAAGAGACTATCTCGAATAACCGGTTCCACAGTGTGTGTGTGTATGTTTGTAAAATTGCAACCGAAAACCACATTGTTTTATTTGTAATTGTTGTTGTTCAAAAAGGGTACAAACAATAGCATGCCACAAAATAGCAATAATAATTTTTCGGAAATTTAGTGATCATAAATATGGCAAAACAGTGTGCAAACTGCTGCGCAAACATAAATGGGATATTTCTTTTG
The DNA here is from genome assembly GCA_000149185.1 of Mayetiola destructor. Classification (NCBI taxonomy): domain Eukaryota; kingdom Metazoa; phylum Arthropoda; class Insecta; order Diptera; family Cecidomyiidae; genus Mayetiola; species Mayetiola destructor. The sequence continues at coordinate 492,589 of GL501485.1, read as the reverse complement.
TTTTGTTTTTGTTTTTTTTTCATTGAATTATAAACAAAAGTGGAAACGAACGCAAGCCACCATAACAAAATCGAATGCGTTCTCCTGCATGCCATTGTGACGGAAAGAAAACACAAAACGAGGAATTTGGAGAGTGAAGAATGTGTACGCGCGCAGTGCAGTGTATTTGATTCATAAGTTAGCGGTTAATAATTGCCATTGGCACCAGGTTTCAGTGTACCAATGAATGGATATCAATTGCCCCCATCAATTTTGTTCATTAAAAAACAATGTGTATTTTGTTGTCATCGATTTTGGTGCACTGTACACACAGCGAAATGTATGTATATTGTATATATATATAAAACGTACCTCTTTATCTTTGGCAGAAATGTCATCACAAGTATTTGACAATTTTCCTTCATTATCATCGGCAGCAATGGTTGTTCGTTTCGATGCGGTCAATGTATTTGAAGCGGCTGTTGAGATTGTTGTCGATCCAATCAATGAATTTGTTGATGATGAAATTGTCGATGTGACTGGTATAACATCATCATCATCATCATCATCGTCGCCATCGTCGTCTCCGTCATTATTATTTATTTGATTTGAATTTTGTTTATTGATATTTTTATCATTATCAACATTTGATAATGGTGTTGATCGGCCACTATTTAGAACCGTTTGTTCTTCTTCTTCTTGTTGTTGTTCATTTGTATCCATTTTATTTTCATCCAATTCATCCAATTTATTATTATTTAATGATTTGCTACTCAAATGATTGCCACTACTGCTGCATTCGGACATTGTTGGTGAGGCTAGTGATGATGGTGCTAGGCAACCGTTTTGCATTTGTGTTGGATTTGTACCCGTTGCGGAATTTTGCGATGAAATGTTCGTCGATGATAATTGCTCTTTTAATGAATTTACTTCTTTTTCGGCTAATGTGGCTCTCTGTGAAAAAGACGAAAAAAAGGAAATGAAATTTTTTAATTATTATTATGTGTTTACGGTGTGGCACAAAAATATATGATTTTTCTAATATTTTCGAAATAGAAAAAGGACAAAAAAATAACCAAATGCAAACCGCGTAAAATTATGTGCTAATTCAAACCGGCCGAAAGATAAATATATATTTTATGCGCAAAGCAATTAAATCAATAATGATTAGTGTTTATATCGGAGTCGAATGTGAATAAATTGTGCGACGACTAATTAGTTAGGTCGTGCCAACACTTGACTTACAGCTGTCATTGTGCAATAAAATTCACCATGTCTATTAATTACATGTACGACGATACTTTTAGTCTCGTCGTTTTCATTCGCTTACTCTTATTGCTTTTTGTCTCGCTTCCTGTGCACTCTTCACTGCACTTGCAAACAGACCAATAGGCTTGACGAATATTGCATCGAATCAACAGGAACAATATTCATTCGCATATGCGAATCGCTTTTGAATACACAATATTTTTGTAATTTATTTTTTGAAGTTTCGATTCTTGTTTGTTGCGAGCGAGAGAAAGAAAGAAAGAAGAAATGAAAACGATCAATTAACGGTTGTGTGTCTATGTTGCTACATGATGCATAGTGCCTATTGGCCATAAATATATACGGCAACTATTTTTGGAGTCATTCTTTCAATTTTCGATCGTCGAATGGATTTCATCTTAATTTCGATTCATAATCATTTTTAATTTTCATTTCTTCATTTTCATTTTTTTTTATTCTTTTTGTTTTGAATTCAGAGAATCTGGCATTGACAACACTTTATGCCAATGTTATTTGCAGGCAACATTGAGACAGGCAATGGAACTAAGGTCTGAAGTCTAAAGTCTGAGTCATTTTGTCGAATGGATGAAATCAAATTGAAAATCCTTGGATTCAAATCTTTGTTCAATAAAATAATTTGATTGAAATGAATGCACAAAGCCAAAGACAAAACAAAAAAAAACAGTGCCCAACTCCGGAATTGTCTGAATGTTTCAGTCGGTTGTACATGTTAAAATTCGTTATTAATTATTAACAAATGTTTTCATTGCTGCTGCTGCTGCCTCTGCTTCTTCTTCTTCTTCTTCTTTCTTAATTTCATTCATTTATTTTCTTTTTGTTTCGCTGCCATGCAATGCAATTCGACTCGATGTGAACGAACGATGCAATGTTGCCGTTATGATTATCACGATGCTGATGATGATGCTGTCACAGCAACATATGCAAACGTATATAAATCTTGATTCTTGAACGGGACAAAAATAAGAGTAAAAGAATTTACAATCATTCATTCATTGATTTTTTTTTCTTCTCCATTCTTTGGCACTTCTTCCATTCGATTCCAATGTGTGTGTGTGTGTATGTGTTTGTCTGTGACATTGGATTGTTTGCTTTTTTTAATTTGTAATTTATTGCACGTTACATGAGACATAGTTTTCTTTTTTTCTTTTTTTTTTGGTCACCATTAACTCAATAAAGATGAAAATGGAAAGAGAGAATTAGAGAATGATGTGTTGCTTCGATTCATTAAAGAAAATTGTGTTCAATGTTCAATTTTTCAAACTGCACATTGCACATCGTCTAATCACTTTCGAATGAGATGGTAAAACATGAAATTCGAAGAATTAAAAAAAAAAAATATAAAAAGCATATAAATGTGTGCGTGAGGGCCCTTCTCATGAATGAGAACATTTCTTCGAGCTGATAAATTACCAAAAATATGTTTAATCATTTATTCATCGGATACATTGTTCCAATGATAAAATCCAGTCATAACGGGGCTGAGAGAGCTGTAGCCGTAGTTGTACATGAATAATTGCAATTAATATTGGTGACAGTGGCTCAATGTTCAATGTTCAATGTTCAATGTTCATTGGATCGACAATGGCATGAAATTAATATTTATTCCATTTTAATGAAAACTAATTGATATCGGTTAAACGTTGACTGAATTAATAAATAAAAATAGTGCATTTTGCGTATTTTTCCTCTCCCCTCCTCCCCCGTTCGAACGGTACACGATGAAGATAATGAGATGAGGATATCCTTTTATTTAATATTTTTTTTGTTTTGTTATTTTCTTAACATAGTCGTTCCTTAGTGAAAATGCAATATAAGAAAAGATTTATATTTATCATTCCTATATATGTTGTGGATGCTGAGAATGATAGTGCGCATGATGTTACAAATGTCGTTGCTCATTAAATAAACGATGAGATTATGCATTAAAACAAACATGTGGTTTCAGTTTCATTTTCTATTTCCCTCGTATCTTTCGTTCTTTTGCATTCAAAACCTGGATACAAGGGGTCAGGACTGTGGAAACGAAAGTAAACATCAATGTTTTACAGATCCTTTCATTTCAGTTTTTGGTTCAATGTTTCCCGTTAAGCTGCCGTAACGAATTGAAAAGACTTCACACAAACTGATACAGTTCGAAATTGTTTTGAAACAAAATGCCCCCTTCTCTTCTCCCCTCCTCCACAGTTATTAATAATAATAACTTGAGGCTTCAATAGCAAAAATGACATCTCTCCGTTCTTTACATTCAATGGGAATTGACATTTGAAAATGAACAAAAAATTTTATATATACACAGAATCGAAACAAAGATGGTGGAAAACAGCGATTTGAAATGATATAAATTTTCTTTTGATATGCATTCACAGCACATTCATCACAATTTTTTTGTTTTTTTTTTCGTTTTTTTTTCATATAATCATCTGCAGCTATTTTACTGGATTCTATCAAAATCGACCACGCACATACACTTTATCAGTTTCAATGCAAACACTTAAACATTCTTTACATTACAACCGAAACGATACGAAAATCTGAATCGAACACATTGTATGACATTACACTTACATTTATACATCAATATTTCGTCGCTCTGCTCATTTGAATAATATTCATCTCTTGTGATTTATGATTGTGTAATTTAAGAGCAACAGCGATTTTCTTCTTCAATCTTTAAATCGTTCGTGTGTCTCTCCGCTCTCTCCGACAACATTCAGTCAACTAATATGTATGAATCGTTTGTTTGTTTTTTTTCTTTTTTCTTTTTTTTTCATTTTGGACTACAATAGCGCGTGAAAGAGGTCTTATTGGATCTGGTTGGTGACTGTGTGTTTCAAAGCCAACAATGAACATCATCATGTGCACACAATTCAAGATATTATTCAAATATGACGTACAAAATACTCAAATTTCCATGTTTTTTCTTTTCGTTATCTTTTCACTCTTACCGACTTCGTTCGAACTTTGTGATACCGTTCGAAACTTAAATCAATGGATTTTTTAGGTGGTGAGAAAGAAATAGAGAGAACAGAGAAGAAAATATAAATCAAACAAAAGTCGAAAAGGATCAACGAAGACTAAAAAAGTATCATTTTTGTATCAAATACTTCGTGTTCGATTTGGTTCCCGATTTTTTGCATTCGCTTGACACGATTGTCATGTATGCATTTATGAAATTGTCATCGCTTTTGATCCATATTATCGCATTCGAAACACATTCATAGCATTTTGAAAGGAAAACAGGAAAAAAAATCCAACCAAATTTTTGAGAAAGACGAATTTACATGCAATTTATGGGGGATTTGGTGTGGTGATTTGTGTAGCTGTGAAGATGATTTGTGGATGATTTCGTTGCTGTTGGAATATTCCATTTCAGCTTAATGTCAAGCTCATATAAAATTAGTCATTTCTTTTATTGGTACCGTTGCAGCCAAATTAAAAGTGGATCGCATTCGGAACGTTCATAGCACATGAATGACATGAAAAAGGGGTCGACAAAGTGAAATGCCAGTAGTTATTTTGTTGTGGTCGATTCGATGACTATTATATCGGTTTCATGATCGTTTTTTTTTCTGGTCGCCGTTTCATTCGCATATAAAGAATATGCGAATTTGCCGCGCGCGGCATTCACGACTCAATATAAAAGAATTCATCCGAAATCAATGAATGACATTGATTGTTCCATTTCAACTGGCAACAGCAAGAAAGAAAAAAGAAAAAAGAGAGAAAAATGTGTCTGAATAACGAAAAACCAGAACGAACCAATTTCCAGTTTCAAAATGCATGCCATCGCATTGATTCATTGACTCTCTGTAAAACTTCTTTCTTCAAAATTTGGAGTTTTTTTTTTGTGACGACAATGACGACATGTGTTGATTTACACACATTTGAATGCTTGGTTGTGTATTTGAGAATCGTTTCAAGTTTTGCCGCCATTTAGATTCGGCAAATCAAGCGAAAAAAGTGCCGAAAATCGAACTTAATTACTTGAAATTTGTTTTTAAAGAGTGCCCGCTCCCCGATATTAATATCGATTTTTGTGTTGAATCAGGTCGAATTGTTTATTTTCTCTACCAAGAAATTGTTATGTTTAAGCGGCCAGTTTGTAGTAGCTATTCAGTGATCAAATTATATTTGGGCGCCAATATTTGAAATTCTTTGATTCAAAATTGAAATTGACGCTTGAATTATTAGTCAATGCAACAAAAGAAAAAAATTGGGAGGGGGAATTGAAATCGCATTTATTTTTGGCAAATGCGTGCACTTGAACACTTGAGCACATCAAGTGATACACAAAACACACAATGCATTGCATTTGGCGTTAAATTGAAATTACACAATTTAATTTTAGGTTTTTCAATTTTTTCGCGAAATATTGTTGATTGATATTTTGTACAACTAAAGGTCATGCACATGAGCACATGGCCACACTATACTTTCGATTGGCGAACGACACAAACAATAATAATCATTAGATTAATTATTTTATTATTCTCTTTCAACGTTTATTCTTTTCTTTTTTTTACAATCGTCTTTAATTTGCCGTTTTTCTAATTAATATTGAATAATTTGGTCATTCGATGCGACATTAATTATATATTTTTAGACATCCTGTCTGCATTCAACGCTTTCAACGAATCGAATCGATTTGAAAACGACAATTTCTGTGCAAATGTGAACTGAAAACTTTTATTCAGTTTCAGTATTGAAGCGTAAATATCATTTTAAATGCAATGAACAAACAAATTCACAATTAATATCGATATATTTAAATGTCAAATTAAATTATGCTCGTAAGAAACTCATCACTTACATTTGAATCGAATTTAAAAAAAAATAATATAGTTTTTAGTTGTGTGTTTGGCGAAATGGTAATAATTGGAATAACAACGAACAACGATCAACGGCCATAAACTAATGTGTTTTTGAATGGAGCTGGCGAAAATGGTCACTATTCTCAGGAGACTTGGTCTGGTTGACCGTTCAGATGCCATTGATTCAATATTTTCAATGAAAATGTTTTCATTTCATTTGAAATTCTCCTCTTATTGTCCTTCTGATTATCCCAAAACGGGAACGACGGAACCTTTTTCAGGATTTGAATAATATATGTATAATGCATGTGATGTTTGATTTCAACTTTTGATAAGATGTTATTAGCGGCAAGACAATTGTCAAAGCAGGGATTTTAATTTTATGATTTTTCGTTCATCCGCACTCATCGACAATGCAAATTTATTGGCTTGATCCTTGATCCCTGGAAGGAGTCTAAAGACAATTCCACATTATTATTATCGCACGACTGAACTTTTAATTTCAATCAAAGCAAAACATTGAGGAGATGAGCAATACCGTCAGTGGCCCGTCGTCCGAAAACAATTAATGGATTTACGTATACAAATACTGATTACTGACTACTGACTGTGTTTGTTCAACGATTGGCCAGAACAACAACAGAACAACCAAAGAAATCCATGCAAACCTGTGTCTATTTATCTTCGTGAGAAATTCAACATTTGAAAATGGTTTTAATTTAAATTTGAATAAAATTCACAACCGAAATTTATATTCAAATCAATTATATGCATATAAAGTGTTCCATTGTTGTTGTTGTTGTTTTTTTTTCTTCAAAAATATATATCCACGGTAAACTGGCTGAAACCGATATTGAATGACGGGATTTTTCCATTTCCGCATTTTATTATTGCTGTCGAAAATTCCAACCGGGATTGGGAAAATCATGTTTTGTGGATCCTTTTTTCGTTTTATAAGTGACTTGGTGAGCTGACTGGCTGTATGATTGTTTGGTTGGTTGGATGGATGGATGGATGGATGGTATATTATTGTAAAATGATTGCATATTCATTAATCCGTTAAATTGGATCTATTTTCTCGTGTCTCTTTCGTGTATTTTTTTTTCTTCGTCGTTTCATTTTCTTCATCGCATTAAATATTCACTCCAGTAACAAGTACCCGAGTATCCGAGACCAGTTTCATTAAAATCGGCAGACTCATTCGACTGCAATAAGTGTATTGAAATTGATGAATGATTTTTTTTTTCAATCTCTGTTTTCTTTTGGCTGAAGCCAATAGAGCCCGCAGCCATTAATGATATTACTAATTTCACTCTTTTACACGAAAAAAACAAAATAATAATCCAAATTCATCATCGAAACACCAATAAAGCCCAACGTTTGAGATTCATATCGTGGAAATTGAAATGAGAATAATTTGAAGCGAAAGCTGAACAAGAAGAAGAAGAAGAAGAAGAAGAAGAATGTGAGAATTAGTCGATCAAAAGTTGAATAACAAATCCATGTAAAATTTGTTGAAAATTGTGAATGATGGGGACTTTGTCATGTCATTAATTTCATTCACGATACAATTCCGATAACGTTTCCGTTTTATAAAATGTAAAACAGTGAAAGATTTATAAGAAAAAGAGCGGAAGAATCATCATCATTTCATTCAAATGTAAAATCCGTTGAACAAAACACAAGAAACTTTGAAACTCAAAACTCGAAACACATATACAAATAAATCTGATAATATATACATATATATCAAATGCACGCAATCTCTTGAACTCATTAAACATTGCGTTGATATTTTTCTTTTTTTTTTCTATTTAAAATGTGAAAATCGAAAATGAACGGATTTCCATTTGAATTGCCAAAGCCAATTTCTTGTTGATAAGAAATGGAAAATTGGAAAATATTTATGTTTATTTTGGATTTGTCGATGGGTAAAACGTGCATATACCGTGTATCACAATAAACTAAGTATTTATTTGCATTTGTTAGCATCATGTGCCATGTGCGATTCCCCTTATACAAATTTTATTCGAATTAATTCGTACATGTAATGGATGATTACGGATCTGTTGTCTTTTCTGTATCAAATTAAGAAATCTATAGATTGGTGATTCGAAAACTCTTTATGCTTTAAAGAACGAAAACATTCATTTTCGACAATATTCAAGAATGACACAAAAACACACAGGCACAACGCACATGCGTTTGTATTTACGCATCGATAAAATAATCGACGACGCGTACATACACACAGAGCGAACATCAAATGAAAACCCTTTTATTCGGCGGAATGGGAGACAAGCGACAAGAAACGGGAGCCAAAAGACGACGACATTAACATTTACCGATACCACGATGTTTTACCAATTCACCGAATATAAAGAATAATTCCAATGAATTGATGAGCACAAGAGAAACAGAAGAAAAAAAAACAACATATAAACGGGCGATGACACAAAAAAGGGTGGCTTCGGCAAAAACCGTTATTTTGGCTCATTTGCCACATTCTACTCCCACTCTCTCTCTCTCTTACACACTTTTTACATCGATAGATTCCGAATAATATGATCCAAAAGAAAGCTCTTAGTTAATTAACAGAAAAGCAAATCGAAAATCGTGCAAAATTCAAAATACAAAATACAAACGTTATACATTGTATTTAAGAGTTGAAAATGAATGGCATACACTCATAACCATACCATACCATATAAATCGATTCAATGTTATATTCAATGAAGCCGAGAAACGATATTTACGAACAATATACAGAAAAAGGGTTGTTGTTGCAGAAAATGAAGACGAATTGTATTATTTGAATGGATGAAACCATCACATTTGGTATGAGTGTTTTTATGACGAGATGTCTTTTCATAATAATAAAATATATATATACAATTGCGCATACATATTTACATACAGTGTGATTCTTTCGATTCTGGAGCCTTTAGTCTTTAGTCTTTAAGCTGTTTTAATGCGACAACAAAAAATGTGTCCGTTGCGTTCGATGAAAAAAGACAAAACGAAATCGTTTGATTCAAATTCGGCTGATGATGACAAACCATCGATGATGGCACAACTACATACAAAAAAAAACAAACGCCAAGCCATAGACATAGACTCAGTCACATAGGCATGAGTATGGGCATGGGCATGGGTAAAGGCATACAAAATTGCTTTTATTTTATTTTGCCTCATTAAGTCTTTTAAGTTAAAGATTTGGTTTTTCACATTTCGACTTGAGATGTTTAACTCGTTTACAATTTTATCATGTATGCGCTGCTTTTCATCATAAAATATTGTGTTTTCGATTTCTTTTGCCATTGATGGTATTGTGTGTGTGTGTGTATGCTGTCCCCAATAATGATGACATTTCGAATTTATGCGGGTTCAAAACTCAAAAAATTGTAAAAGGCTTGAGCACCGAACGTTTAACAAAATATATGACAATTTTCGATGAATTTAATCCTTTTTTGTTGTCATTTGGTGTTCGGTGTGTCGTTGTTCTCATTGTGTGTCATTCGATATTTTCCAAATTGGATTTTCCTTTAACTGAATGAAATGTGAAAATGATTTCTTCATTTGTGAAAAGAATCCGAAATGGAATTGAATCATTTGGATGGGCAGAGTGTGTATGCGTATGTATTCTGTTCTTCCTCTCTCTCTCTTCATGTTCATCAACCATTCAAATCAATACAATTTGATGTGAACAATGGAATGAAACTAATGTAAGTTTAAGATTGCGTGTTTCATTCACATCGCAACAATTCAACAGACCGAAAAAGAGTTTTCAATGAATAATAACAACAATTTTATTCGAATCGTTAATTGTCATTCACCAATATTATGGATTTTTGGTAAGCAGAACGAATCTTTGTCGCTGCCGCTGTCACTGTCGCTCTGCACGAAAAATTGTCGTCGTTTGAATCAAATAACCATTTTATGGAGTTGTTCGATTTGATTGCCGAAAGATGTTCGATTCGAAAGGGAACATTTTGCGTATCCAACGAATCTTTAAATTCATGAAATCTCGAACATCACAATAAACAAAATTCAACTTAACGATAAAATGTAAAAATTTTGTTTGTAGCATTTGCCATTTTATAGCATCGATTCCCATTTTAATAGCTTAGTGTTCGGTGTGTGTGTGTGTGTGTATGTGTGTTCGCTTCGAGTGAATTTCTATGTTTCAAGAGCCATTTAACATTTATTGCTTTTGAAAATCGAATCGAGTCGAAGATGAAAATGAAATTTACAATTTAACATGGAATTAAATTTTAAAGTTTAATCATTTTAATGTTTGGAAATTGTTGTACCATGGCAAATTTTGAATGGCAATGATGACAGTCATCTCAATTATGGATTATTTAATTTTTTGGGTCCCCTTCATAGGGATGGGATTTCATTGTACTTACAATTGGTACATAATAATCTATTTGAAATATTTTTCAATGTTCAATGTATAAAGAGAGTTCGATAGCGGATTGGAACAGGTGAGGGAAGGTGAGGGTGACAAGGTTGGAATGCGCGACATAAATGTCGAATATCTAATAAATGTCAATTTTCATTTGCCATTTTAATATTTTTTCCTATCTTTTTTTTCGCCTACACCAAATAACGTTCATACATGTTATAGATCCAAATTGCGAATAACAAGTTTGATTGATTGATGTTATTGCAGAATAATTCAAATTCAAAAATGAAATATAGAAAAAGAAATGAAACGACAACAAAACGAAAGAAGAATGGAATCGTGTGGATCTCAAAAAGTACTGAAGTGTGTGTATTTGTTCGCCAGCCGCATCAGCAGCACAATCAAATTGAAGGACGAAGGTACACAATTAAATGCGGAAAAAGTTCCGATTCGATGGCATACATCACATATTATATATATTATGCATGCTTTGGAGTCGTCAAGGAGTTTTCAATTGAACAAATTGCAATCATTCGAACATGGCTTGATGATGGCCTCGAATACCAATCACATGAAAAACAATCATATTCTATACTATATTGAATGAAGATGAAGTTGAGGAATAAAAGAAAAAAAAAGAGATCAAATAAATTTCCATCAACGATTAAAAATCGAAAATATACACTCGACTGAAGCACATAGACATGACTGATGACACAGACCCATATGGTCGTACTGAAATACGAACATTTTAATTGAGATTTTGTATTTTCAGTTTGGGGAAAAATTAATTCGACTACAACCGAATTAAATAAATTCAAAATACAAAAGTTGTATATGTGTGTATTTGTTGGCTGCTGGTGTTCAGCAATCAGACGGCAGCCCCTATCAAATGAAAAAGTTTAACTCTTCATCTTTTTGCTTTTGGTTTTTTTGTTGTGCACGTGTTCTCAAGTGTGTGCCCGAATGATTTTTGTCAATGTTGCACTGTTTGTACTCTTGTTCAGGTTGAGTTTTGAGAGATGTGGATTTGAATTGTGCAACGATTTCACAATAAATCGAACCAAAATGTCAGATCTAAGATCGTCCCAATGAACAAGTCGCGCAAATTTATTTTTTTGTAATTGGAGTAATTATGATGACATTGAAAGGCAGGAGGCAGACTGTCTACTTTCCCAGTTTTGTTTGTTTTTTAATTTTATTTATTTTACGTTCGGAAAATTTGTTGCTAACAAAAAAATCGCTAATTAGTCATCAAAGAATGTGGTACGGAATGGAGGAATCCGTTCTTTGGTAAACACTTATTGTATCCATTTGTTTCAATTTCACATTTTTATATATTCTTTGAACGATGAAACAATGTGCTCATCCTTTCTCCCAACTCTACGCTTAAATGGAAATCGTATATCGCACCAAAAGAAATTATCCGGAGCCAAGAAAAAAAAGCAAAAACGAAAATTAAAAGCATTTCATCGCAATGCGAATCGTGAATTTAGGTATAAAATGATTCGATGCTTGATGGCTGGCTATACGATAAGCCTAATTACATCAATATTATACATAAAGCACATATGCAATTATAAGGTGTCCTTTGTATGTGATGACTTTACGATAAGGGTTTATTTTTTGTGCGCCTTCTACATACATACATATATTGTATGTGTGCTCATTGTCCAACATTACCCTGACAAATCCATCTATTAAATAATAAGTCGACCGTTACTCACACATTTATGGATTTCAATTTTCTCTGTTTTTATTTCGATGCCATGTATTGGGTCGGTTGGTCGATGATTTTCATCGATGAGAGATGAAATGACCGATCCTTGCATCAAATAACTTACATTTTTAATGCGTATGTTACATTAGCAACCATCCGTAGCGGTTTATGCTTTTTATTCTTTCTTCCTTCAATCCAAATCGGGCCTTTTACCCAATGATACTTTAATGGCATTTTCAATTTACTTTCATTTGATGGTCGAAAATGAATATAAGGTAGGCCACCATCCACCATTATTTTCCATTTTTGGCTTGGGCAAAAAGAAAAAAGGGAGGATTTCCAATGGAAATACTATATTTATAAATATACAAATTTGAATGTATTTAATCTCAATTCAGAAAAATTCATTTCATAAAATTTGGTAGAAGTTGGCTACTGGCCACTGGCCACCAAATCTCCTCACTATGCAAAAGAATGATGAAGAACGAAAAAAAAGATAAAATATTTTTAGTTTTCGGTCTTTCGACTTTTGACCAAATATGGGTATGCAGTATGCAATATGCGACTGGATCAGGGTAAATTTCGGTCATTACAATTTATATATATTCATATTCATGTGTCAATGATTCAAAGGTTTCGATGACACTTTTCGGGGGTCTCGCATATTTCTTGCTACATTACAATTTTTGCTATTGTTCATTGGCAATGGCCGCCAATAAGCGATGAGAAAGCAAAAAAATAAATAATAATACGCTTTTGAAATATTCATTATTCCATTTGAAGTGTGTTTGATTATTATTATTTTGTATCGGATCGATGGGGGTTTCGAAAAGTGAAAACCTTGACGAAATGGTGTGTGCGCTATTTTAATAAATAATCAGATTTTTCTTCATACTCTCTCTCTCTCTCTCTCTTTCTCTGCATTCGCAAACATTTGCGTTTGCTATTCAATGGCTCAAATTGGTAAAGACACTGTGTGTACCTATTCTTTGTTTCTGAATGACTAAGAGCCGATGATTGGCGATGCCTTTGACTAAATCGTGTGTTTATGTTTGTTTTAATGGAATCTCATGCCGGCGAAAAAAGGGTGACTGCAAATGTGTGGTCGTTTTTTTTCTTTTCTGGTTCATTATATTTCATCTTTCAATGGAACATGGACCATCCGTATTAAAAGTAAGTATGTGTTTCGGTCATCACATTCATATCCAACCTCCGGATCTCTCTGGTTTTTTCTTCTTTATGGTCGAGTATAAAAAAGAGATTTCAATAAAGGTATCAATTTGAACCGGGTTACCAAAGTAACTGTAAAAATATACACTTAACATCAACAACCAAACATCATTGAAATCAATATTGAACATTTGTTTGTTTTAAATAAATGTAACATGATTCCATATATGCAAAACAAAAACCGGCATCAATGTGTATACCATTTTGGTCCTAGAACCCAAAACCCATAGCATGTGCAAAGTTTTATATTCTGTTTGTTTTCTGTATAATAATTAAGCCTAATTAAATATGTATGGATTTCTTCGCCATTCACCATCCGATGATGATGACGATGATGATGATTATGATGTGTGTGTATGTGTCTGCGTGGGTGTATTTGTATGAGCATTTAGGGTTTTTGTATATGATTTCAATAGAATTCAGTATTCCCTGACTGCAAATTCAAAAAAAAAAAATAAAATGGTTT
>GL501485.1:449509-460092 GCA_000149185.1 Mayetiola destructor | reverse complement strand
AAAAAAAAAATTATGAAAATGATAAAAGTTGTCAATGACATTTCCACTCAAACTCATGTATATAATAAAAGTCGCAGGAAAAACCGCAATTTTGTCTTTCTTTTTACCGGTGCTCATGGAAAAGTTCGAATAATCACATACACACATCGATACAACTTAGCACACAAAAAGAATAGTCACAATCTTTTGGGTAATTGCAAATGATTGAACGCATTGTGTGAAATAACTTGTAGTTGTTGTACCGTAAGAAAATGTTGCCTGCTTCACTTCAGCTATTCAGCTGTTTATACACTTTGCATGCCAAAACTAAAAATGACTTCAGTTTTTAGAAATAGAAAGATCGAAACGTGAACAGCAACGCCAATGTATTGTATTAAGCATAAGCATAAGCATGTCGTTCGTCGTTCAATGAATGAATTTCAACCGGTGTGTATGTGCCAAGTACACCAAGTATAAAGTGTATTATCCCAAAAAATATCTCTGCCGCACAGAATATTCATATAATGAATATCGTCATCGTCATCGTCATCGCAAGCATTTGCAAAACTTGAACCGTCACATAATATAGGTATATACTGAGGAACACTGTATATGCAAAATGTATGTGAATATCGACAAGAGTTTAAAACACAAAGTACCATCAACAGCAAGCATTCAATATTGCGTGTGAATGTTTTGTTATAGTATGGGCAAATGGCAGGGCAAAGTATGGCATGTGAATTGTTGAAAGATTCATATGTATATTTGTGAGTTATAATATATTGGCGGTTTGCGGATTTATTAAATTAAATTAGAAAACTTATGATGGTGCAGTTGTTGAAAAACATTCTTTCACCACTTATAATATTGTAATGAAAATGTCTCAGCCATTCAGCCAGCACACAGCATAAGCAACAAAAGATATGCATTTAAATTTGACTTTGTTTAGTTTCATTCTCCATTTCATTGGGTTTTTAGTCGCGAATATGCACCTATTTTAGATTATAGATAGCTCATGAATAGGTGTTTGTAATAAATGAAAAATGAGATAAATACAAGGATAACGTGACGTTCTATAGGATTGTTTTCGAAGTTTTGGAATTTGAGGGTGGGGCAAAGGAAGGGGGACCACAAAGGAAGAGAGAAAGAGAGAGAAAACCGTATGGCGCCCGTTTATTATTATTATCATTACGTCGTTTTATTATGTAAAATTAACCGAAAAAGTTCAACCTGAATATCAATCTGCTTTGAATTTCATTTGTTTGCTATTGTCATTGGTGTTGTTGGTGTTGTTGACGCAGATATTTCATCAGAAACCGACAACCAACATGCTTTTAATCAATGTTTTGTCTTATCTTATGGCGTTTACAGTTTCCAAACATAATACATACATGCTCCATGTGTGAAGATTGATAGTGAAATTATTCATTATACACGTAACTTTCTAATCTTAGTCTGGATTTTATAAGTTTCCTTGATCACTCCATCATTTTGGAGCATATTTTTTTCGAAAAATATGATGATAATTACCTGTAAATAGAACAAAAAGAAACAGTTTCATTAGTCAATGACATCAAAGCAAGTTAAAAAGACGAAAAATTTAATATTTTTCAAATGCGACATGATAAAAGCGACAAGCGACAAGTGAATGTACACAATAATAAGTCAAAGATAAAGCAATTCCCCGAAATACAAAGACAAAAAAAATACAAACTGGAAAACCAACAGGAAATCGATATCAAGCGCATCAACGGAATGAAATGCTTAGCGCTCGCGCTCAGTTTTATGACACCAAAATTTCCTTGTTTATTTATTGTTTTTCTTGCGATGCCGACTCCGAAGCTTTATCCAAAGTTAGCATAAGACACATGAAAGAGAGTGTAATAATCTAATGAGAAAATTTCAAATTCCAAATGCTCCAATCTATGGCCAAACGGGGCAATTGTATTCGTATTCACAAAGGCACAAAAGTGTAGCGTCGTCTATGAATTTAAATATTTGGATGCTTTTGCATTTGATCGCCGAAAGACCGTCTCGTTCTGCGATAAATACGTTCAATGAACGCGTCAACGGACATACAACTGTACGGAACTGAACTCTATTATAAAATGGAAAACGAAAAGCATTAAGGAAATGATACATGAGCAGTGAACGGATCGTGTGTAGGCCATACAACACAAAACCGAACATCTTAACGAATTTCCAATATTATTTATTATTTTGCGCCGATGTCTGGTTTCTATTAAAAGACATAATAAATAAATATAATTTGGTTTTGCTTTCTTTTCTGTTTTTAGATTCGTTTAAAGATTCTCACGTCGTCTTGGCTATGAGCTATTCGCCATTATTATGTTACAATCATCTGAGTTAGTTGTCATTGATTTTTTTTTCATCGTCTTTCGTCTGTATCACGATTTTGTCTACATTTTACAAATGACACAAGACAAAAGACAATTTCGTCTAAACATTTATTTTGAACACAAGAATCGTTTTGTTCGGTTTTTTCGATTCCATTCGATTTGAAGAAGTTTTCATTTTTCGAAAACAGAAAACAAAACAAAAAAACGTAAAGAAATGAGAAAATGTCGGTAGCATCCGTTACATGATCCTAAATTTTTTAAATTCAAACAGCTACTTGAATCATGATCACGTTTTATGCTCAATGCTCACGCTGACTCGGTTTTTCGGTCGCTCTCTCTCTCTCTCTCGCATCTTTATCACTCGTCTTCGTCTTCAATTCATTTTCGGTTTTTATTGTTCAATTCTCATTCAAATTTTTCAGTGTTCGGTGCCAATTCCCAAACGTAGAATTTTTCGCTATTCTATGTTCTTTGTGTGTATGTGGTGTGTGTGCTTGATTCACATTTGATTATATTTTTATTTTATTTTATTCTTTCTTCTATTTTTTTTTTATATTTTTTTCCGTTCGCTCCTCAATTCAATCTTTTCGCAATAAGAAATACGAATTTTTCATTTGTTCAATATTTTTTTCTTCTTTCGTTTCTTCATTTATTTTTTTTGTTGTTTTGATTGTGTTCTATTCTGTTGATTTGTTCAATTCGTTCATTCTTCATCGAGCTTCGTGTGCTCATCAATTGTTCGGTCGATTTTGTGTTGTACTCCGATGTGTTTAGAGGATATTTCGATAATATATTATTTTATATTATTTCTATATCAAAAAAAAAACAAAAAAAAACAAAAAAAAACAAAAACCAAGGGCATCATGTGTCATCTCTCTTTTGCTAAAGCGTTTAGCAAATGTGCAAAAGTAAAATACGATGAATGAATGGTCCAATATCGATGTTAGAGGCGTTGCCAATAAAACGATAGTGCTCCGCCCAATAAAATGTTATTTTATTTTTTTCGATTTGCCATCGTTCGAGTTATTCGTTTTATGGATAAAATTCTTCGTTTACTTCGTTCTTTTTTTCTTTTTTTTTTTTTGTTAGTTTTGTTTTTCTTTCTACTTCTTCGTATTATTCATTCATTCTTCGCTCCGGTTTTAATATTCCTGTGTGTGTTTATCGTTTTATTTTTTTTGTGTTCTTCTTCTTCTTCTTCTTCTTCCATTCCGTAGTCAGAACGATCCGTTGTTTGCCGCCGTAGCCGTAAATCGTCGTCTTCTGGCTGTGATGTGTTGAGTATATGTATACCAGATTGGATTCTTTATTTTTATTTTCCAATTTAAAAGTGCGACTGGCTACGGCAAGTACAAGCGATACAAGTTATGTGTGCAAACAAGTCTATGGAGTTTTAGCAACATCCAGTACTGCGGATACGGTAAGCGCGATATTTGGTATGTCAGTAATTTAATATTTTTTTTTCTTTTCGAAAATACAAATGACAGTTTGCGGGATGGGTTGGGGGGTCATGAAATCAACAATAACAAGAACTTGAAAAGACATTGGATCAAGTGATGAGGATTTTTTTTTCTTTCATTTTTCTTTCTTATTTATTATCTGGCGAAAATGAAAATTCCGGAAAATGTGAATCGTGACGATTGCATTCGTTTTGATTAAATCGAACAAAGAGAAGACGAATCGACACTGATATCGGATAAGGAAACGGAATCGTTTCACACATGCTTGCATATAAGAACATTTTATGATCCCCTCTTGATACATTTGCCCATTTTCGATTAGATCATTCAGTTTATTACGAACGCATTCAAGGATCCAATCACGTATCGAAATTCATATTGTATTCGGGGATTAATGGTTAACGAAATTCCCACACAAAAGCAATTTCAAATAAAGATCCAATTGCATAGCTACAATTTGATGAATTGCATACCATAAAATAACGAATTTACATTTCAAAAAGTCCAACAACCATCAGCCATCCGTTGATAAAACTTTGGTAATTTTCTTTGTACTTATATAATTTTCCAAAGACATTCAAAGAAAAGTTGAAAATTTTATGTTCAATGTTTTCGAAAACCACATGAATCGACTGCTGCTCGTGCGACTGTTGTTGTTGTTGCTGCTGTCATATGAATTGTGAATTTCGGGGAAAAATTGCTTTTTGTCGAATGTCGAAGAGACGATTAAAATCAAAAATGAAAATGGAAAAACTGCGTTCAAATGCTGGGCACTTAAAACATGATGATAAAGTGAGACCACAGCAAAAGGTGTAAAGCAATATTGCAATTGACGATAAAATATTTTTCATGAACGCGAAAAGTGGTCGTTCTGCGCACATATACCAGCTACCGAGAAAAAAAATCGAATCGAATCGAAAATGAGAAGATGAACACGGAACCGTTTCGAAATTGGAAAATGAAGAAAGAAAAATGATAAAGAATCCAATTGGAAAAGCGGCGGTCCCAATTTGAACAAAACAGAAGAACAATTTGATAGAGAAGAGAAAAGAAAGAAAAAAAAACCGCATACACACACAGGAAAGAGAAAGAGAACCACTCATACCCGTAGCAGCGCAGCATTGATTGGAAAAAATTGGAAAGGGTTTATATTTCACACATACAAAATGTTCGGTCGTTTGGTTGTTCGGTTTATTCAAAGAGGCATATCAAATTCATTCGATCGCCTATATAAATATAATTTTTTTTTCGATGGCGAATCGTTATTGGTTTATCGGCAACACAATTGAATCGAATGTGCTGTGCTTGTTCACACAGCGACAAAGACGCACACTCAATCTAGATGGATTGAATATATATATGAGTGTGTGTGTTGGTTTTTGTGTGTATATTGTGTCCTTTTTCTATTGGTTTTTTTTTCATCATTATATTCGTTCGATTTGTTCTATATTTAGATGCGCTCTGACTCGCTGCTCAATGATAGGTTTCCAATAAAAGCAATCCTTTGCATGCTCGAAGCTCGAACAATAGAAAAATGTATTAAACTGAAAATTTCACGCATTTTTTCTTCTCGCATGCAGCCGAAAAAAACAGGGATTTATATATATAGTTTTTTATATAGTATCATTGTAATAGAAAAACTCCGAATAACGAGCACCGAACAACGAAACCAATCTATCGAGGATTGGAAATGTATGAACGAAACGAGTGAAAAAGAGAGATGTTGAATACGAAAATTGTTCGAAATTTTGTGAATGTAGTGCGCATGAAAGGTGTGAATTAAAATTGGCAGGTCATATGGATGTGCATAACAGCACATAACGTACGATAAATAAACGACTCTTCGATTCTATCACAATTTACGAATTCGAATTCAGTTTATGTTCATGCGTTGAATTGAACGGATGGCCAAAGCGTCCATTGAATCCAATGCATCCAATTGATGATTGAAATCGAAAAAAATGTTTTCCTTTTTTTTTTTGAAAGAATGCCACTCATCGAAGGAGAATGAGAAAAATGAAAAACAAAAAATAAATAAATTTTAATAAAATTGGAATGTTATTTTCAAAACAACTTGAAGCTTATTTGTTTTTCCCTACTCGTAGTTGATTGAAAGTGGCTCTCAAGAGGTTTTGGCCTCTTGATTCAAACGACACAACAACAACAACAACAAATAACAGTTCATGGATTTCTAATTTGAAATGCACGAAATGAAAATGGAATCGGAAAATTAGAATGACCCTTGATCCAAAAAAAAAAAAGAAAAAAAATCTGAATTGATGTTGTTTGAGTTTGTCATTTATCCATCAATGGTATCACGAAACAAGAGTGAATGTTCGGATGCCATAGACCAGAGAATCGAAACGCGGCATGTATTTATTGGAATCAATATTATTTATTTGTTTTTTTTCCTTTCATTTTCAAAAACAAATTTATAATTGTTTTTCGATTGTTTTTTCTTCTTCGATTTCTTCAGATCTGCTGCGTTGGACCACGAGCAAACGTTAGGCTTTGATGTGCTATGTCGGCAAAATATAAACAAAAAAAAATCATAATAAAATACGGAAACGTATGAACATGTGTATTTGTATATTACGCTCAATTATTTGTTATTGTTGTTTCTCTTTCGATCTTATTATTCGGTTGGGATGGAGTCTAGATCTCGTCGACTGACTGCTTCAATTTTAAATGTTTGGTGGTGTGTACTGACGGTTGGCCAAAATAAGAAGACAAAAAAAAAAGAAAAGAATAAACGCCATTCAAAAGACACCGTTGCTATAAATGACAATAATAATAATTTTAAACACTGAACACATAAACTGAAGAACGAAACATTTGCCGAATGGTTCAGCCGAGTTCAATGTTGTGCTATATTAATATCTCTGTCATTTCTCTCTCCTCTTTTAGTGTCATTGTATTGTCTGTCTGTATGCGAGAAGTTCTACATTGAAATGACACTCTGTAAGTTATAAGCTGTAAACTGTGAGCAATGATGAGCCATGGATAAAATGAGAATGGCAAAAGTGGCAAGTTACTTTCAGGGTAATGATAACGGTGACGGTGACGTTGACGATGGTATAATTGCAATTTTGAATATTGACCGTTTGTCAACTTTTTCATGACTGTTTTGAGAAACTTTGACTTCAAATTTGTTGCATATGAATGATAAAAAGCGCCCTTGAAACGTACATACCACGGCTTCAAGCTTCAAATTTGCGAAATTCCAAGTGTGCCAATGTCGGTCGGTGTGATTGTGTGGGTTTGGTACAACAGTTGTTAGAGGTTGTTAGAAAACGGTGTAATAAATGAATTGATAACATACAGTTGTTAAATTGCATTAGAACACGCACAATAACACTAACTAATGAGAATGAGCCAGCCAAGCAATCGTTTCGGGTGTACGTTTTAAAGATTTTATCAATACATAACAGTGAATCTCAATTTGATTTAAATGAACAATGAACACATCAAAGTTTCTCTTCTTTTTTTTTGTTTCTTGCTTTTATTAAAATGAAAGTGAAAGAGCGTATTTTCGAAATTGAAATCAATTAGAAACAAAGTGACACACAATTTTGGATTTAAATGCGTGAGAAAATTTATTTCAATAACTGAACGCTCATTGCTTAATGTTTTCAATGTTTAATGTTTCAATATTAATTTAAGCGCATCAATGAATACCATTCAGAGCCATTGATCTAGCTGTAATGTGTATGTCATGGCCAATATGGATCCTGCCACAAGTAACAAGTTAAGTTTTCAGTTTTTATATTTACAAATAAATATCACAAGCAAAGTGAGCATTGGATATATTCGAAAATCCAAATGAAACATATGCATTTCATTAAAGAGCAATAAAAATGTTTCTTTGTGTGTCAAAATGATTCATAAATGAACGGCACCAAAGTTAATTCATAAAATAAACATATTTCGTCGTTTTTTTTTCTCATCTTATTTTTTTTTTCTTCAAGATTGATTCATTTCCATAGTCGAGAGAAGGCACACAAAAAAATGAAACCCATCAAAAACTGAGAAAAATCAGACATGTGATGATATTCTCATCGTTTTATGAACCCAATGATTTTGAAGAGAGAGAAAGAGAACGAGAAAGACAAACTGAAAAATTATTATGAACAAAAAAAAAATTGATTGAATCGTTGAATTTATTGAAAACATATGCCTGCGCATGGTTTGTGTTTAGTCAATAAATAATATAACGAATATTCGGAATAATTTTTTTCCAGTTTTTGCCTGTCATTTGCTTTGCATCATGGTTTCGACATGGATCAAGAATCAAAATGGGAAAAAAAAGAAGAAAAGGCTCTCTATAATCCCTTTTGCAGTTGCGTAACCAAATCCAATCATTTAAAGATATTTGGTGAATGGATTTCATTCATAATAATAATAATAATAAAATTTCTGTTTGAATGTTTGTTGTTCTTCTGATCATCATCAAGCAATTGTGTATTGAATTTCATTGCATGATGCCCGGGCACATGAAGAACATCTCTTGCTTCGTTTTCATAATCCGAAATGAAGTTTAATCAAATTCAATGGGGAAAAAGGGATAATTTCAATTTTTGTATAACAGGGAGTTGAAAATCGAAAAACGAAACGAATAAAATGCCCAGAAAAAAAGAAGAAAAAGAAGAAGATGAAGAATGATTGCATCGAATGATTATCAGTGCGCAGCTCAATACCATAAAGACCACCTTATCTTCGATTGGTAACAAACCAGAAATGTCGAATTGGAGAGAAGAAAATCGAAAATATAGAAAATCTCGAACGTTCAGCCAACCGAATTGACTATAAATTTTCTTATGTGGAGCTTATATACCAAATGGATTTCAATTTGATTGCACATAAACATTTTGGGGCCAACAGCCAGCACACACACACACACACACACACGGACATAATCGCTTATACATCAACAGAGATAGAAGACAATCCATACAGTGCAGATATTGCAAGAGAAAGAGAGAGAAAAAGCGACAATATCCAAAGAGCTGAACCAACAATCAGCACACAGATGAAAATACCAAAAATATATCTCCAATCTCCAGTTTTATGCTCCCCGGCATTGTATACAACACATTACTACATAATATACGATATTTATTTTATTTTCCAATTTATTTTCTCCATCCATATCGATTTGTTGGCAGCTCAATACGTGGCACACAAATATGTTATGCTGCTGCCGTTGCCGTTGCCGTTGCTTCTATTCTCAGATTCAAACATTTTCCATGTGAAATTGTTTATTGCCTTCGAACCTCGAAGAGGTTCTTATGCAGTTTGGATGTACCTTTTTCTTTCTTTTCCATTTTTTCCATTCATGAACGGCGTATGTGTGGGTGAATGTTTACGGCTGGCTACTTCAAATATCATTATGATTATTATCGAGAAAGCAAAAAAAAAAATGTGAAAAACAAACCGAAAAAAAAAATTGGATTTGAAAACATAAATGATGCAATTTATTTTCCATTCTTTTCGTAGCTTTCCCATTTCGCAATAAAAATCGACCGACACAACCAACCAATCGTCCAGCCATCATATACACCACTATCGATGCTACGGTGTATATTTTGCTGTATCATTGCATTAAAATTGAAAAAGGACGAAATGGACTCTTTCTTTTTTGGTCGCCCGTTCAGTTTTGATGTACTAAAAAAGAAATATGCAAAAGAAAAGTTTCTAAGCGAACGACCAGCAACAATAATGCCCTGATTGAACCATATACGGAGACGAACGAAGGCGCAAAAAAAAGAAACCTCAAAGGAAAGAGAATGAAAAAAATGGCAAAAGAAGAAGAATGAGAAGCAAAAATAAAATTTTTTATATTTTCTGTTGGAAAAATCGACTGAATAAGGGAGGAGCCATATAATGCCCGTGTATCTGCTTTCTGTTATCACAAACGATTCCGAACGTTCGACACGAAAAATTTATATAAAATACATATAAAACTTGGATTTCCCATTCACTTGAGTTGTGTCTTGTTCTTGCAGTTTTTGTGTCGTTACACTTTTCCTATCCTCCTATTTTTTTTTTTATCGTTCGACATGTATGGTTCCGTCACATGGAGAGTTGTCGATTTCCATATTATTGCTGTATATGTATACACATAGAAATTGTAAAAACTTTGCTCTTCTCTTTCATGAATTGCATACATTTATCTTGTGATTTTTCTCTTTTTCATTCCATATTCCATCGTACACTCAGCACACATTCTTCTTTGTGGTTCCTTTTTTTCCCATTCATTTCATTTATTTTCTTCAATCTTTTTTTTTTTTGCTTCAATTTCTGATGGAAATTATTGCGATATCCGGACACCTCACATATATTTGCGATCCAACTCCAACTTCCATAAACAAATCATAAAAAAAATCCATGGTGAAATTGGAAAAAACTAACTAAAGAAAAATATGAAATTACGTGAAAAAAATGTATTGAGAGCGCTAAATAAATTTCGGTGAACGCAAATTTTCATTTTTATTGTGCAATTCAACTTCGTAATGAAGACAATTCAGTGTGAATGGAAATAGAATGAAAGCCATCGCTGGCCCATATGATTCTTTATTACATGTACCTTCATTTTCAAAATCCATAAAGAAATCATAAGAAAGCAATACACGTTACCAACGTATGGCAATGCAGATGTGGCAAAAAAGGAAGAAAAAAAATAAAATAGGTATCAACATCAACAACCAAACACCAATGACAGAGGACTTCTGAAAAAAAAACCTGAACATTGCATGGCAAATATATCGAATTGAATGTGCTTTTA